>JAUBWS010005896.1:0-20926 GCA_032270445.1 Darlingtonia californica | reverse complement strand
GTATATTTCTACCTGAAAGTTTTATTGAAAGAAACTTGTTTTAGCCATTCTGGAGGCTCGAAATCTCAAAATTTTCTCGGCCCGTCCGCCCCAACCATGGTGGGGCCTCCTTAGACACTGAACAAGCCCCCCCCCCCCCTTGAATTTTATTCTGGCTACGGGCCTGAATCAAAGCAATATTTTATCTGCAATATTCATAGCAGATTTTTCAGTCTTTCTAGAAATATAAAGTACGCTATATGTTAAAGTATGCTATTGTGATAAAAATTATTTCGTATCCTTTTTACAACACAAGGGAGCTATTGGCAAGGTTAAGCAAACCAAAATCTACGACGTACCAGCAGCCGACATTAGACACTGATCGATTGTGCTGCTGAAAGTTGCTTGAAATGCTAATTTCTAGAACGGCTGTGCAACGCCATACGTCGTAGATGTTGGTTTGCTTAACCTCGCCATTGAATTAAAAACTGTCACATCTGATTAACTGTGGCAATAAAGTTTTATTTCTTATGTACAGTGTGTATCAAAATGTGTTGTCCACAAACTTTCAACACTTACTTTTCAATAAATCTTTGTCAAAATATTGCAAGCCCTTTTTCAGCCCTTTCTGAGGATATACAAATTATTGCAATACGATGATACTTCGAAAGGGACGACGGATGATAAGTTGTTAAGTCCATGTATGAGAATGCAAATGCAAAATCAAAGGTCCATCTTGGTTCGAAACTGAGCAATGACTTTGATGTGAAAGTTGTTATGGAGGCTCTCTCCAGAGAGTACCGCATAAGCTGCCTCTAAGGAGCTGCTATATGCTGATGATCTTATCATCTCAGCTGACTCCACTGAAAACCTCGTTGCTCGATTCCAGATCTGGAAGGATAACCTCGCTGCAAAAGGTCTCAAAGTAAACATGAAGAAAACCAAGGTTGCTGTACGACACGATGCTGCCCCACAAAGAGTGAAATCAAGATTTCCTTGTGGCGTTTGCGGATCAGGTGTTATTGGAAATTCCATACTCTGCACTTCTTGTAAACATTTGATACACTACCGTTGCACAGAATTGAGAACTCTCAGAGCTGCCCGACATTTAAATGTAAAAAATGCAGCAGGGAAACAGCAGATAGTATCGTAAATGAGCCATCTGAAATCACAATCGGTGTTGAGAAGCTAGAAGTTGTCAATTCGTTCTGCTATCTCGGCGATACAATTAACGAAGGTGGCACTTGCTTTGATGCTATCACAGCAAGAGTGAGCCAAGCTTGGAGTAGTTTTCGCGAGCTATTGCCGGTACTGACAAGGAAAGGCATATCGCTTCGACAAAGAGGCTATGTGTACCGTGCTTGTGTCAGGAGTATCCTTTTATATGCCTCTGGCATTAAAGGTGAAAGACCTTCATCAACCCGAAATGAACGAAAATTCAATGATTCGTTGGATGTGCTCTGTTAAATTGAGAGAAAGAAAATCTTCGAGGGGGCTGAGAAGTATGCTTGGCATCTGTGACATTGCCAGTTAACTCAGAAACAACCGTCTCAGATGGTTTGGCCACCTAGAGAGAATGGGCGATCGCTGGCCCGAACTCTATTAGGCATTTGAGATTGAAGGCGAGACAGTGAGGGGAGGTCAAAAGATGAAATGGATACACAACATCAATAAAGACATGAACGACGTCCACATCCGAGCTGACCTAGCCATGAACCGTGAAGCGTGGAGAGAACGAATTAATCCTCGACGTGATATGGTCCAACCCCAAACAGAGGGAACCACGGATGTTAAACCGAAGAGTAAGAGTAAGTAAGTTATTGAAGAAAAACTGATGAATTTGCAAAATTAATTAAAAAAAAACACAGTGTATCTTCTAAAATTTTTAGATTTAACGATTTCTAAGCAGCCAGCTATTCATAAAGGAGTGCTAATTGACCATTAAAAATCGACGCTCTACTGTATACTCTACAAGAAATTCGTGATTTTATCTCCAATAAAAAAAATCAACATGACGTATTTTATGCATGTTTAGAAAGCATGGAAAATTTCTATCAAATGCCGTAAAGATTTACTAATCTTTAACTTAAAAATGAAGACAATAAGTTAAAAATCCAATTGATTCCGTTTTCATATTTTAGTTTTGTGGCCATATGTATTATGTTGAAATGTGAAGCTTTTGAAGATAATAGTGGGGAAATATATAATCGAATTTTTGCGATGATGATTCGAAGAAGACTGGACTGCCTGTGATATTTTTGAATTTGTTTTATTTATTTTGTACTAAATTTATTATTATGTAACTCCCACTTGAATTCAACAAATAAGCTAAACGGAAAAATAACAGGGCGTAAATGGGCATACACTTCATGTTTCAATTTTAAAACTGGTTTCAATGCATGTTGGATAAACATTCTAAGCCTTTTAACATGGAAGTATATTGCTAATTTAGCGCGCTATAATTTCTCAGGAATATTTCATTGATAGTCTGGTAAGCTATCTAAAGATCAAAACATAATTGGAACTGAGTAAGAAAATTTACTGACGTGATGACTAATGTTCTTCAAAACCCTTTAAAGGTAAACTATCTTTGCAAAATTTCAAGGTTTGAATAGTTCTAGTTTTCTGATTGATTATTCACAGAGAAACCCTTTCTTAAGGTCAAAAATACGGTAGAAACAAACATATGTAAAAGGCTTCGCCGGACGTGAAGTTCGTTGAAACTGGAAAAGGAACTACATAAGCCGAGGTTACGTCCTATTTTGTGTATATTATTGTTTCATCTTTATTCATCACTTAAAATTTTCAGTCTAACAGTTATTGTTGTATATAAGCATGTATGTCTAAAACAAAGTTTGTATATAAGTCATATAAGTATATGTCTGAGACTAAGTTTCTTTAATGTGCTAGGCTTGATACGAAAATATTAGCTCCTTAAAATTCAAAATTAATTAGTGAATCTTGCAAATATTATTTTTGGAGAATAATAAGTAAAATATTTTTTCAAGTCAAATTCCACCAACTAGATTGTCTCCTTGTAGAAATATTCGTATCATCATTTCAGAATATGAATATGTATATTTTTCTGTTCAAATGTACATTTTATATATATTATGTATATCAAATGTTCATTATGTAATAAATTATGACGTTATCATGACGTACAACTTATACTTTCCAAAAGGATGCATTAGCGAATATTTAAAGTGTCTCTAGTAAGGGGCGGATAGAGACTATGTGAAATGTGAGATTTCACACAATTAAGCAGTCTAAAATTATCAAAATCGGGAAAATTTTGTAGACATTTCGGGAAGAATCGGGGAAATTTAATTGGAAAATCGGAAAAGTTCGGGATTTTCACTCGTTGGTTTAAAGATTCTGTATCCGTCCGTGCCAGTTTTGGTCTCAAACTGTTCTAAAATCGTTCTCTAAATATAAATATCGTATAACCGCCTTGGCAAGCTAAAAATCATGGAATTCCAAAACTCGTCGTTAAGCAATTAAGCGTCTTTTTGGTATGTCTTGAAAATCAAAAATGATTATACGAAATTATAAGGGCAAAAATTTTTTTTGACATGCAAAAATAGAACGTAACAATTAACTTTTAAGGGGAAGTTTGTGGGTTGGTAGAATTTTAAAACGGTTGAAACCACATGTCTTTAATTATTTGTTCTAATCTGTTGTGGGGCCTTTTCATTTGCCAATAAAGCTGGTCTTAAGCCTATTCGGGCCTTGGATCATTTCACTAATGAAGAAAATGTTTATATAATTTTAGTTTTCTACATTTTTCACAGGAATTCTATTTTTGAAGAAAATCAAGTGAAGATTTATCTTCACTTCATCACTCTAAATCCGCCTCTGAAGTCTTTCATTGTTTTCAAATGCAGCTCGACACACCTATCTGTAATGGTTTGCAGTGAATCCTTCTTAACAAGTCAAAAAAGTTCTGAAATTCTGGAAAACATTACGTTGTATGGAATATGTCCAAAAATTTAGAAGAAAAAATTGAAGAAAAAACTTACAAGCCGTATTATATTTCTTCACAGAGAATTTTCCACACGTTTGGAGTTGAGTTGGCGTGCTGGCTGCATATTGTCACACGTCAAAATTGTATTCTACTTTTTGGTAGATTTGTCAATTTAAATAGGAACCGAATTTTTTATTGTAAATGGTAAATATTTTTGCTATCATTATCATTATCATTGTTATTATACATTATGCAGTATGCATTATGCGTTATTGTACCTGCTCAAAATAAATCATAAATCGACGCGTTTAGTGTCGCGTAGAAAATCTTTCTCCTTCATGGGTTTAAGAATGCTCCTGATTTCTTCTACGCAATTGCGATAAAAATATTTGAGCTTGAGGAGTTCACTATATCTTTCCTGGTATTTTTCCATATCGTCCAGCTGTTTTAGTGTTTGATTTATAAAACATTTTGTCTTAGCTTTATCTGACAAGCGGTCATCGTGAAGTTTGACGGAGTATTTATTTATGTAACTGGCGCAATCATTTAACAGTTCGTGTAGGTTATGCTTATCTGCCAATTTCATGATTTCTTCAAGTGGGTACTTTTTGGACCGACATTTTTTCGAATTTATTATCTCCTTCTGCAACATGTCATCTAAATTAATGAGAAGCGGCATTTCAATTTTCCTGAACAACGAGTCCATCATGTATTCTTTTACCATGTCGCAGATCAATTTCAGCGTTTCCATGGAAAGTTTTTCTAAATGAGAAACAAGAATTTTTTATATTTACAGACAAGATCAACCTTTTAGCACTTTTATCTCTATACTAACCGATATTGACAGTAAAGTGAGGATATAGGAGTTTCACAACATTAACTACTGTTTCATATTTTTTCTCTTTCATTTCCACAGTTCTCGTTATTCCTTCTTTGAACGTCGTTGAATCAAACATTCTTTGAAATACTGGCGAAGAGATTCCCAAGATCATGGAGTGTGCATGTATCTCTTGCTTTTCAACCATCAACACAACATCACTGTTTTGCCAAGGTTTGCTGAAAGGATTTTGAGTTTCAAATGAAAATTCCTGACTTTTTATCTCACCTTCCCTATAAAAGGAAATGATTTTGTGAGTTCACACTTCGTTGAAAATGATTCTTACTACTGTGTCAACATGAGATTTCACCCAACCTTTTTTGTAAGGAAAATTCAAAAAACTTTGCTCAAAACTGAAGACAATAGAATAGAGCGTGAAAGACGTATTCAGGTTCGGCTAAGATACTACTATACCTTTGAACTCCTGAATGCTTGAAAATCACCCGTACAACCTGTATATTCTCTGAAAAACCATAAAACTAGTTTTCTGCTTATACCAAATGTGATTAATAAATTGAGTTCATAGTTTTGAGAAAATCTTTGGATGGACTAACACAGACTTGTCATATTCCAACTTTATTTTAAGACCATCTATACATTTGAAAATTATTTTCAATCTTTATTAGAAAATTGAATTTTCTGGCTAAAAAATTTCATGTTTTGAAAAGTGCAAAACATTTCCTGAAGTATTTTCTAACAATTAACATCCATACTTTTGCATCCTTTGACCATTCGAAAGCATTTTGAACGCTTATATTTGGTTTGTCTTTTGATGCTACGTTTCTGAAAAAAGGAATCAATAAAAATGTGAAAAGTATTACCTCGAAACACAGATGGACCTTAAACTACCTGTGAGATGATGTCTCTGGAAAAACACCCGGAATGCTCCCTTGAGAAAGGCATTCCGACCTACATTTTCTTAAAAACCAAAAGATGATGTTTAGACGAATAAAAATAAAGCCCCCAGTCCTAGTTAATAACAGGGGTTGCAAAAATCTGCCAAAATATCGCATCACAAATAATGTTAGTACTTTTGGAACGTTAGAACCCTCTATGATAACAATGAGACAAAACTATCAAATGTCATCCAAGAAATGAAGCGCCTCAGAATTGATATACTCGGTGTCTCTGTAACCCACTTGACCACTTAGACGGAGGAACAACAACTATGTAATTATACATTCACGAAGGCATGATAATATCCACTGTCAAGCAGTAGTCATTATAATCATAAAAACATCTCGCAGCACCTAGCTGGTTATGATCTTACAAACAAAAGGACTATGTCAATTCAACTTAGAACCAAGGAAGGACCACTTTTCATCTTTTAAATCTATACACTTAGACTCTTCCTACAGTGCAAAAAATAAGAAGGGCTACCTCTAATACCATGTTAAATCTCTGCCACAAAAATGTCATTAAAACATACTAGCCACAACTAGCAACAATCAATCACATCAAGCAACAACCAGTCATAACCAAAAACAATTATTCACAACAGACAACAACCAGCCAAAAACAACAACAATGGCAACCACACACTAACAACCAACCACAAGCAAAAAAGCAGCCACAATCAAACGCAACCAGCAACAACAAGCCATCTTAGGTAAAAACAATCGATCAATAACTGTTAACAACAATAACGATGAAACTTTGACTGATTTTGCTTGCCTAATTTTGGTTGATGATCACTATCACTATCATCAATATTTGAGGTTTGTATATCGACCAATTAACATTCACGTTATACATTTCATAGTTGCATGGATAACGATTATTCCAATTTTTATATCATTAGGCAATGCAATGTGTATTGGCATTTCAAATCGAACATAAATTTTTTCTTACGGAAAAAATTCACGTTAGTTTTTAGAAATAAATAATTTTCTGATGTAACAGCATTGACCAATGGTGGTTACTGTACTAAGTAAACATTGCACCATTGGTGACCATGTGATAGTCTTCGTATTGTATGTGCACACCATATCTTGCCACTCAGTTTGCTATATGGGAATACAGTAGCACTCATGTAATTCGAACTCCTATAATTCGTAAAATCACCTAAATCGAACATCTTTTGGTTCCTTCAGAATCTGAAAGCTACGCCAAAAAACCCTATATCTCTAAAAACCATGTAATTCAAACAAATTTTTAGGCCCCTAGAGAATTCGAAGACGTTATACTGTACTGTAAACGCTCTGATAAAAGTCGACTCTGTTACAAACGCCCCTTTCTAATAAAAACCCCCTGTAATGACAGGGACGTTCATTAGAATTTCCATATTCGAGTAACAAAAAGTTGATTTCATAAAGTTTACTGGCTGTGTCTCAAGGTAAAAGTGAAAACATCATCATCATCATGTTTCGACCGTGGTCGAGACCATGGCGTTAACAATACCACTGCAGGTCCCAGGTCTTGTCTCTCAATACCAGTATCACTGGATAACACTTCGGGAAAAGATAGTTTCCTTCCCCGTTTGTTATTAGTGACAGGTTTCCAAAGAAGAAGAGAAGGGATAACAACTTCTTTATCAGTCCGGAAGCAATGACCTGCAAATCTCGTTCTACAGCTTCTAACGACTGAAGAGATACGGGGGATATTTCCGTATATTTGTTGAATGGTTGGATGATCCCTCCAAGACAAGTTTTTAGCTCTCATCAATAGACGAGTAAAAGTTCCATCAAGTCTTTTCTCTAAGCAAAGTAAAGTAAAGTCACAAATGAGGTAAACATCCTATGGTAAGCATTTTCTTGATAAAATACTTAATTCAGGCAATTCGAATGTGGACCTCATCTTTTTTATTTGACGATTCTGATGACGATAATTTTAATAAAGTGGACAGTAAGGAATAAAGAGTCGGATTAAAACATGGGGTAACCCAATATATTGAAGTTTTGGAGTGCCTCTTTTAATGCTTTATTTTAGGAAAAGAAAATATTTTCTTTTATCATCAATTTTTGTGTTAGATTCTAACTTTCTAAAAGAAAATAATTTATTTTCGGCATCTTCAAAATGCAGGTAAAACGTTACAGGTTGCAGGGCAGAAGATTTCAAGTCATACAGGTAAAGCATAGGTATCAGGACCATCGTGTTTGATAAAAGTGATACTTTTAAGAGAATTTTGAAATAAAATGTTAAGCAGGACCCTTAGAGTCTCACTGAATGGGTTTATCTTGATGACATAATCAACTTAAACTTTCACACTGCATTTTAGTTATTGTATAATACTTCTGTCAAACAAAATTATTAGATTTCGCGCAGCAAATATGTTAGAACCATCTGGGGCGAACAAAATTACGAATCGCTTGTGCTTGCTCTCTAGTCAAAATTTTGCAGAACGAAGTTTTATATTGGCGAAGATGGGTGGTTTAAGTTGTTCTGCAAGTTATGAACATGCTAGCTATGTCAATAATCAGGAGTTAATTTGTATCTCTTAACAATGGTGTTAATGTGACATTTAAAATAATCTAGTGTAGAAAATTTTAAAAACATGTGGTTTCTTGTGATGTTGACATTTGGAAGCATCTGGCATGGACATTCAAATTCATGCAAGGTGGACAAAAAAAATCCTGTGAAAACATGTGCGTGCCAACATGGATATCATTGGACATTCAAAAATGCGACATAGACATTTGAAATCATGATGTGGATTTTGGAAAGCATGTGACGCGCACAGTCAAAAGACATCATGGTGTCATATCGTGTCATGGACATTCGTAAGCATGTGTCGTGCGAAGTCAAAAGATGTCAAAAACATGCAGGCTTGGATAGGAAGGAAAAGCCTGACGTGCGGCCATCAAATTTAACACTAAAACTTTTAGGCGTGCGATCTACCGATCTTTGATTAATAAAATACAGATAGATGCAAAAAAGTAGCATTTTTAGCGTGCAGGTGGCGAAATAACCTGATTTTAGGCGAGCGATATCGCGCGCCTCGAGTGAAATCAGGCGTGTGTGAACGTGTGCATGTGTGACCGCACGCTATGCCTGTCCAGGCCTGGCATGTGACATAGACATTTGAAATCATATATGGTGTGGACATCCAAAGCATGTGACATGTACAGTCAAAAGCATGCAAATTGGACATTCGATTCCAAGCATGTGACATGCACAGTAAAAAACATGCAACGTGTACATTCGAAAGCACGTGACTTGCACGTCAGCATTCAAAATCATGCCAGATCTGACACATGTGAAATGGACATTTGAAAGCATCTGACAAGACAATTGAAGAAGTGTATATATTAACTTAATCAAGGTTAACTTATAAAACCTGTGAGCATCCTGAAATGACCTCGTGACATCTATGTCACATGCTTTTGAATCACACTTGTTCTGAATGTACGAATTCAACTACTGGATTTCTTTACAAAGAAATAGTACATTCTAAGTGAATTCCCATTATTACTTGATTTACTACAGAATAACAATCTATTTTAACTCAGTCCCAGAGTCCTTGAAAAATCTCAGTTGCAACGCGCAGTCTTTAAATCATGAACCGCTTAACATTTGTACATGTGTTCGTTAGTGGGCAGGTACAAAACGCCTAATACCTAATACCTAATGCTGTATAACATTTTACCGAAAAGCATTCTCCTTCTTAGAGGAAAAAGGTCAAAAACTTTGTGATGAAAAGAATCAACACAGAAGTTGTTTAAATTTAAAAATTACAGCAATTTTGAGTATTCACTTTTGTATTGCTCGACGCTTTTAAGGCAAGTCCATAAAATATCCGGGAATTTGGCTTTTTTGATTTATATTCTACTGGCTATTAATTGAATTTTGACAATTTTGTACGGTTCTAAAGGACAGTTCAAGATGAATTATTGTTATAAATTTATGCAAAAAAAAATGGGGTTTTAAACTATTACTTTGCGTGTAATGCCGATTTATGTGAAGTTGGTATTTTCCGAGGTTTTTTCAAAAACCGCATAAGGCTCTATCTAATGGCCTAACTTGTGGTCTGTGTATTCCTGACTTAGCGCATTGTTTTTGAAGTCAATTTTTCTAGAAAATGGGGCTTGAAGCTCCAATTTTTCTCATTTTTCAAATTTCTGGTGTTTAAATCGTGCGATAAGGCACATTTAGGTACATTATTTATTCACCTAAAAAATTTTTTTTTTGTATAGGTTTATTGAGAAATGGCTATGCGGTTTTTATTTTAAGTGATCTACCTACCCTATCAGGAGGGATCTGCATAAAATCAGTGATAATGTACCGAAAATTAAAACTCCAGACCAGAATGACCGGGTTCATTTCATTGGCTAAATTTATTTCCACTAAGAAAAAAAGGAAGATGGGGACGAGGCAAGCGGCGACGAGGCAAGCGGCTACTCTGGTTTGTTTAGTATCCTAACACTGTAAATAAAAATAAGTTACAGCATTTTTAGTAGAAGAAAAGGTGAGGCTTCAATAGCTCAAGTTTTGATAAAGTTATTGCTTAATGTAAACTTTACCAACTTGAAACAGAGTAGTCTGATCCTTGAAACAGCAACAGAATTCATATGAGGAGGTCTGTTTATATTACTTCCACAATGTTTCTTAACCCAAACATCCAAACATGCCAGCCTGGTCAGCTCTACAGAAACATTTTCTCCTGAAATTTCCTGAAAGCTATAATAATCTATTTAAATACAATATCCATTTAAATACATACTTGCGAGAACGTATATGTTACCGGAGTTTATTTAAGTGAACGGTGAGAATTCATAATTCTATGAGCAGTTCCAACAACACATAATCCCTTCCACTCTCAGATATTAGATTACTAGTTTGAAAAACTTTAAAACAAAAACTAAATTTAAAAACAGCTTACTGAGATTGCCAATAACCTTTCACATAAAAGTAGCTGAAAGAGAAAGTACAGTTTATAGAAACTATAATATAACTAACAGTCACACTCCATCACAAAGCCATAATACTCACATTACAAGCACTCCTCCGTTGCCACTTTTAAATGATTAAATAGTCTACGCGTATGTTTATCTTAAATTTGTATATACGGTATGGATGTATACTCATATACATGCTTATTTGAAACGGCATTGTTCTTACGTAAGTTTTATCTCCTTAAATATTATCTCCCTAATAAATAACGTTGACATCGTGGTGATGGATAAAGAAGCGAAAAAGATAATTTATGCAATTTACTTTATTATTTAATTTATTCAAATCAAATTAAACAAAAATCTTCTCCGGTTCTCATTTAGGAATTCAAAAAATCGAATCCTTAAATCTTGAAGTCTTATTTTTTCTCAAGCACGGATGAGTTACTGCCGTTTACGGCTGTTTTATTTTTATAAGAGTACGCTTTTTTTTATAAGAATGTTCAAGATGAAATTGGCCAAAAAGTTAAGAATGTCTAATTAAGATTTCTAAAGTTCAAAATTTATTTACATACACGGAATCTACTACTTTAGTTTACTCATATAACATTGTATATACATTCCATTTATGAACATAATGTCTTGGGCTTTGTGTTATTAAAAAGTCTCAATTGTTTTACCCCTTTTTTGCCTTTTGAGTTTTATTTTTTTGTTCCTGGATACGAAAAGTTAGGTATAGCCTTAAGAATCTACTTAAGAATATAGTAGGATGATTTCGACTAAAAAGTTAAGAATATACATCATGAAACGAAAAAACACCATCCTTATAAAAAGAAAAGCGTGTAATGTATGTTCAATGACTATTCATAAAAGTTTGGGTACTTGGGAACTTTTTTTCATATCTAAGGTCCAAAAATGATTAAAACATCATGAATTACTTACCGAGTTTACTTGAGTTTCGAATAAGCCTTAACAATCCATTCCTCTTAGTTTTATTGACTTAAATTATTGACTATATCTTGCCAAATATCCTCCAAATAACGAAAATAAAAAATACTTGCACAAGGTATGTGTTTTAGCATCAAGATACATCAAAAATGTTTTTTATCATTCAGAGTTGAAAACTGACCAAAAATATCATGAAGGACTCGAGATTGAGGACTTGAGCCTTGAGTTTGGTTGCGGAAAAATATTTGAAGAAGTTTGTAAAATCGAGATACTCCTATTTTTGAACTGCCGTTACTCTATAACTACTCTTAGTTTAAAAATCTAAATTTCATCATTAAAAAGACTAGCTTTTTTTCTTTCAAATCTCTTTGATTAATACCGTAATGAATTAACAGATCCTACGCACTATCGGATCGATAGCGCAGTCGGTAAAGCAATTACCTGGCGAGTGAGAGGTCGTGGGTTCAATCCCAACTCGATCCGTTACCTTTGCTGCAGTTGAAAAGTCAGATTAGTGCAGTCAATCTGTTGCTTTTTCCCACTCAAATAAGCAAAGTATTTTGAGAGACTCGGAAATGGCTGTAAAAAATGTTTGAAAGAACGAATCATTTTGAAATATTTGTCTCGAATATTCATACAGATTTAAGAGACTTTACTACGGAGGATTTTAATGGTCTACAAATGGAAAATAAACTGTGTGCTACATTGAGGGCGTAAACAGAAGCATCCAACGAGCCAAAAATGCAAACACCTGTTCTCAGAGTCTTAGAACGCCTCGAAAAATCTAAGAAACTAACATTTTTGTCCAAAAAAGTAAAAATCCAGGTGCCCAAAACACAAAATATCTGTTCTATTTATCCAGGAAAAAAAATCTAGCATGGAGACTAGAATTTTAGATCAAATACAATTTAAAAATGTGGCATCCCGAAACACAAAATATCTGTTCTTTCTCCCAGGAAAGCAAACATAATGTAGCATGCATCAAATGCCCTCAGAATTATCAGCCAAATACATCAAATTTCAGGCAAAGCAATTTTCGAAATATTCTCCAAACACATGTAAATTTCTAAAAAAACATGCCTTCCGACAGATATTTTGCAAAACTGCCTCCTTGGCTGTTTTCGCAGAGAATTTACAACTAAAAATACGTGTAAAATAAACTATTGTGAAACAGTTGTCAGAAAAATACAAAAAATGACATGAAATAAGGGGTATATGTAAGTGCCATACTAGACTATTCCATAGTTCATTTCATATACGCGACTAAAAAATGGTTGTCGCATGGGGACAGGAAAGGGAAGATGAAAAGACGTTCCAGCTTCCGCCAGCAACTCCGTTGCGACTTATTTGAAATTTAGAGTAGAGTAATCAACTTTAGACTATGGCATAGTATAATAACGTACGATAACATACGAGTGGCATATGAACGACACGCTCATAAATACGGGGTACTTAATTGGAATTTGCCATAAAAAGCGCACCCTTTTTAAATCCTCATTAAAAAATAGTTTTGACTTGAAATCTTGAACACATGTACCTTGCCATACAACTAACGAGAATACATAAGAAAACTTGTTTTTTAAATTTCTTATGTAAAATTGTGCCATTCTATACGGATAGCAATTCAGTTAATTAAGTGACTGTTAAATTTTTGGAGCCATTAGACCTTGCAAATACCGAAAATATTATACTCTTTGATGACGACATAACGCAATGTAACGTCATTGTTTGATTCTAAAATTATGTCAAAAGATGACAAATAAGGTTTATTGGACCCTTGACAAACCAAACATTGTTAATTCCCTACGGCTTTCACTAGGTGTCAAAAAGGCATTTTACAAATAATATAGGAATAGTACGAACAATATGAACCTATTCTATTTTGTGTAGAGAAAAGCAAGAACAAGATTTTTCCTTTTTTAAATGCTATGACATTGACATAAAAAATTACAACAAACAATTTTAAGAATGATAAGATCTAGTGAAGTTTTTTATTGTCTGACTTCACGTAGCCATTGACTTTAGTTGGTTAACAGGGAAATATAATACGAGACAGATTTTGATAACTCAAAAACTAAGAGGAAATTATCACCTTGATACATCGCCAATGCGCAAACAAAATAATAATGAGCGAGAGATTTATATGTCATGTTGGTCGATAATGCCAACAGCATACTTTCTCAAATACACCCCTGTGTCGGCCCCCCTAATAGTTTCTGCAATTATGGTCCTTTCAAATTAACAATAGTTAAAAACAATGATCTTGCCTCGCTCATGACTTCCAGCCCCCCTAAAGGCAAATTATTTCCGTATTTATCAATATTCGTAGCTTATAATAAGTATTTTCATAAGAACCAAAGTGAAATGTAAGTTAAATGTACCTTCCCCAGTCGTTTTTTGAATTTACGTCTAATCCCAGTTAAATTTCACAATGTTGTAGAATCAACCCAGTGAGTTTTAAATTCCTGCTGGGTTAGTGAGACAGGGGTGTTCAAATACATTGACATATGGCAACTTTGAAATGATGACTTCATAGACTACTCTGAATGACTACGAATGACTTGTAGAAACAAGAAGCCTTGCAGCTTTAAGGTCATCACGTTAAAGTAAAAACACAAACTTTACGATACATCTCTCCTTCTGTGCATCAAATTATGGTATCCAAACTGCAGCCTGAGTGACAGGAGTGGCAAAATATGGTGCGTAACATGAATAGATTCCTTCCTTTCACAAAGTTCAGATGACAATTTCTCCTCTCACAATTTTTATTGGTCAATCAAGGCAAATCTATCTCGCTGTTTTTTTCTTCCTAACTTTATTATACGGTTTTCTACGGAAAACTTATTAAGTGAGGAGGAATTGTCATCTGAACACTCTCTTTGATTTGCGATTCTTCTTATTCAAGACATTTCAACAAAAACGGCGTAAGGCATTTCTTAGTAGAACAGATTTAGACCACCAATAAAGGAAATTTACATGATTTTGCCGTTCTCTTGGTATACTTTTAGACTTAAACTAGTAAATACTTCACACAAATCAATAACTTTGGTATCGTTGGATATATTTAAAAAGCGGAAGATTGTGGAGAACAATTTAATTTCAAAAAACCATGAAATAAAGTTGAATTCTATAGTAACCGGAATCTTTTGCAAGTTCAATTGTGAAAAGTATTTGATAAACCTTTTTTCAATGCAGTGACAAATCTTTTCGGACTGTTGTAATTGAAAAGTCATGTGTTGTCAGAAATTTTGTGCAAATTCGGAGATCAATTTTGTAATGATAAAAATGTCCACCTTCTATGATCTATCTCACTCAGGAGGTTTGCTTGTTGTGTAAGGAAATGTATGATTTGTGTAATCTTGATTGCTAAATCTTGATCTGTAAACTTTCACTTATCAGAAACAATCATTCAATTCAATTTAAGTTTCCAGGAATTGAAGAGGCTGATGGGCTTTGAATGTTGTTATACCAAGAATGTTTTTATTTTTAATGTTGTTTAGAATTTAGAAAAAAATATAAGAAGAAAAAAATTAATATAGTTCGTAAGTGTATGTCACAAATAAACTTTTTTCTCGGTAAAGCTATAAGTCTAATGCCTTGCTTAAATTCGTGTAACGACAAATGTTAAATAATTTTTTCGTAGTATTTCAAAATGCGAAAAGTTTTTTTCGAAATACGAATGTTTTACAAAATACGAGATACTTTTACAAAAAAAACACAATTTTGTCCCCGGAGCATTTTTTTCTCTTTTTACAGCACTGATGTTGAGATTGATGGCTCTGGTGTATTAGGTAATTTCATTGGTTGTTGAAAACTTGATGATTAAACAAGGACCCTATTATTTTTTCAGTTACGTCGTTAAATTTTACAGTGTCAAAACTTTATTATGCTAGTACAGAATACATTTTATTCATACAAACCATTTCTCTTTTCCACAAACAATAGTATTTCAAAGTTAAACTATCACAGAGAACAACGTTGTCGTTGTCAATACAACTAAAACAAGCTTTTTGACAAAAAAGGGTATTTTCGCGGTATTAATTCTCGCGCATGCGTAATTTCTATTACTTTGAAATAAATTCTCTTGATAATTACAAGCTAGAGATCCTATTGTCTGAAAATTACGTTCTCGATGACTTCACCGTCCTCACTGCGTAAGGTCACTACAGGGTGTCCCACAAAAATATAGCCTATTGTAAAAAATGTCATGAGAATTCATCAAAAGTACCGCATCTCAAAACAAAGGAGAAACTAAAAGTTTTCTATGCTATTGCTCATGACATTTTTACGAGGCTACATTTTTATGGGACACCCTGTAGTAATTGTGCATACTGAACATTAGGGTTTAAAGTCAAAAGATGGCTAACGAGTTGTGTGCAATAAAGTAGCGTAGATGTATCGAAGGGGTTTATCAGTCACAAGAAACACTCATTTTGGAACAAAATTCCCTCTTTTCTCCGCGAAGCTCTAACAATTGAATTAGAACCAGACTCATTGAAAAGTTTAACGGTACAGAAACATAACGTTATGAAATTCTTTATATCTCCATTGTTGCTAATTTAGTGCATGGAATGCTTTGGGAAAAATGAAAAGTAAAGTTCATTTAACATATCAATTTTTGGTGATTGCATGGAATATTTTTCATATATACAAAACAAAAACTGGAAAATATCTGAATAAAAAATTATATTATTAAGAATAAGTCATGCACAATATTACAAAATTACCAATGAACTAATATCCAAATGCTAGTCACTAGTGATGTCAAGCCATCGATCAATGAGAATGTTGTATGTATAAAGTCAAAATGGACGAGCTTAGGTCATGTATGACAACTAACACCGAATCAAATGACAAACATAAAAATATTATGAAAGCTTTTGCTTCGGTATGTTTAATTTCAGTTCAGGCGGATTCAAAGCCGACATTTAACATATATTTAGAGGGGATTTCTTATAGACAGTACTTGCATGGTAATTAATGTTTTTAAATGATTAGCCGATGATTTTGAGTCAAAGACATTCCCAACAAGCCAAAACACATCCCTAAAAATTCCCAATTATAAACCTTGGACAACAAACAAAACATTGATTAAACGACAAGAAGCCTTTTTCCTTGCTAGGAAAAGTTTTACGCTCTTCATTAAGCAACGTCATATAAAGGTGGGTTTTCACTTAAGTCTTATGTGGCATTGGAATGGGAAAGAAAATCTTTGACCCCTCTGTTTGGTTTGTTTTTGATCTATCTTTTGTTGTTTTTCTGTTCTTGTCCTGCTTGTCCCGAGACAAAATTGAATTCGAATCAAACTTGTACCGGGACAAGCAGGACAAATGGAACATCCCCGAACAGTCGGTGTTGACTTCCAGACATACAATATCTTGCTTTCCGTATACGGAAAAAAACCGGAACATTCTATCCGTAATTCAACTATAAGTGAATTTCACTAACCCTTTTGTGCTAATAAGCCTATCCGTAAAAAATATCAATAGAAGATAAAAAAACTAAAGATTCAAAAGTCAAGCTGATATTTCTAGGGTAGGATTTTTTGAGCATGTCTGTTCAGATCAAATATCAGCTTAAAGCTAAAATGAAGCGGATTCAGGACTTTCGATAGAAAAAATTCATATTTTTAAAATTTTCAGGCTTCAGCCACTAGGGTTTCATTTAATTTCATCCTTAACTAAGATAAATTAAATTAAATTTTCAGGCTTGAGACACTATTGTTTCAGCTTAATTTGCTTTTTATGGAAACAAATGTCGTCTTAAATGAAACACTACCATTGATGACTAAATATTAGGTTTTACTCTCAAATTTTGAATAATCGGGGTATGTGGAAATTTTGCTCAAAATTTATGAACGGGGTGCGAGAAAAATCTTTCAAAAAATCCCAAATAAAAAGGTCACAAAAGGATCCTTAAAGTTAAATACCTGCTGTACTTAAACATTATTGAAAACTCAACGGAATTAGTTTTAAGTACACTGGCTGGGGTGGGTGGGATAAGCTTGTCTTGGGTGGAATTTTCTCCAAAATTAAGAATCGCCCCACCTCGATTATCCTAAAGAAAAGAGTATTTTGGTTTTATAAATTTACTAACAAATTAAGTCAACACCCTTAAACTAAGATGTTTCTTTAATATACTAAATGTAAAAAAATATATTTATATATGTATATGGTCATTATATTATTGCTATCAATAAGTTCTTATTAAAAAACGATTTATACTTTTCTACTCTCCATTGTCAGTAGGTGTATAACCTTCAAATAGCGTCAACGGAGGAGTGTATTGTGTAAGCGAATTGCTCATTGCTTCAACAGAAATATACTCCTCCATTGGGTTGATTATTTTCATGATTTTCATGAAGCTTCTGTTTTGTAATTTTTTTAAACAAAAACTATTTACAATAAAAAAAGATACAAAAAAGGAAATTCTACTTCCGGTAAGGGGGTATTGACATGCCACTGGCGGACTCTCCAGCAATTGAAAACGCCCCTGGAGGTTCTGTGTAAGCTCTGGATTTCGTCTCCACGGAGGAGTGAGATAGAGTGTCGTCAAAGTAAGCGTCGTTTTGATCTCCAACACTGTGAAGACGTGTTAACCGTCGTTGTACAAATTTTCTTTCATTTTCAACTGCATCTCGGAGCTGAGCAAAACAAAAAAAAAAACGATCATATCACAATTACTAAAACTGTAAATACGAAGTGACTACCACTGTTGTCAAATAATACAAATACGTACAAACTACCGAAAACTGTTTCTAATACTTCTTCATGGCAAATCATGCTGAATGACTCCGTCTCTGATTCTATCGGACTTCATCGATCGTAATCGATAGCTTCACTATTTCGTCACCAAATTAAAATAGACTTCCAGGAAAACCAAATGTAAACTTTGGCGTAATGACTGTTTCGTATGACTGTTTTCGTTGTGAATGAGTTCATGAATGAATGATTTGATTATTTACTCATAATTGATTCTTGAGTTCTTCATGAACAGTTATCAATGAGAACACCAGAGGGAACCATGCAGAATTAGCAGTGATTGGCAAGCTTTACTTTTTTCAGAAGGATCTGATTTTATGAGGCGCGCCAACTCGGTGCCGGCACTAGCTTGCTTTAATAAATCAAAAGTGTATTGACGAGTTAACTTGTTGTGACAGCCGAGTTAAGTTAATGAAAGATATAAAATTAAACGAGCCAGTAGCGAGTCAACCCACCACATCTATCCTAGCCCAAAGTTCCGTCTTATTCAAGAATTCACGAATAAAAAACATACCTCGATTAAAGAAACAACTCCCACCAATTGTCCAAGAGTCGTTACGTACGCATGCGTCAAATTCAACAAACAAAATAATTTATGAACTTGGTATAAAGATGTTTTTTCTACCAGTTGGAATGGAGCAGGGTCGATTTGACATTCAGTGAAATCAGCTTGTTCCATGAGCAAGTCTAATTCCCATTGAGGAAGCTAAGGGTGAAAATTATCAAATATTACAGAGGATAGTCAAACAATCATAGCTTTCCTACGAGGGAAAATTTAGAATTGAATTTTAGAATTAGAATTTTAAAACTCTAGATATGCTTTTCAGCATCTGCATACAAAAAATTAACGAGTGCTAGTTGATAAACACCGAAATTCAAAACACATTATTCTAATAAAATGGCTACCTGCGAATTTTCAGTGCTGAGATCGGCTTGCATAGATTCCCCCATTTCGGATGTGCTTGATGTGAATAAGCGTTGCAAAGATATCGGGTGTCCCGTGGATTGGCGCAATTTTCCTAGAACCTTTTTCTTCTTCGGTTTTGCTTGCGCCGGTAGATTCTTTATTGACACCTCACCAGATGAGAAATGTACGGAAGCGTGGCGAGCAGTTGGATCTGTGATCTCACTAAAATTTGCGCAAAAAATATATTAATTGGGGTCACTCCCAAATTACTTATCTAAACTCAGACTCTAGAATCTACATTTATATATGATCAGGTTATTATATAAAATCAGCATAAACTCTTTAATTCGATTTTATCGTCTTTAGTGAATACAAACAAGTCGATAACAGTCCCTTGTATAGAATAAAATTTGATTCAAGCAACATAAAGAGCACTTCATAGATAAAAATGGCATAGACGGAAATCCTTACAATAAAACCTTACAGACCCTTTCTGCAATTCTATGCTTTTTTGCCTAAAAATAACCTGTAAATCCTTGACAGAACTCGTCATGCATATTTTTGAAGAGAAAAGTAGAGAATTTATAAGAACCTGAAAATATATACCTTTCTTCTTCACCTCTCATTTGGCCACTCAATATATGTCTTTGTAATAGCCACTCCAGTTTCAAACGTCTCACACTACCCAACAAAATCATCGATTCTGGAAAAAGACAAGTAACAGGATATCTTCATGATTATGAATTAAATATCTGATTTTTATCACGATAGCCTCTTCCGTTCTACAGAACTGATTATCATGATATTTCTGATACTTCGAAAAACGTAAGGTAGCCTTATAGAATTCTCAGGGATGGATGTTTGTTTGTTTCTCTTTCTGTGTTCTCTATCTAGAAGGCAGGGTTGGTAAACTTTTACATACCTGGTTTGTCAACAAGTGCGAATGACGTATGAAGTGATTTGCGTAACAGATCTCGAATATGCATATATGAACTCGTCATGGCAACATACAAAACGTTGGTCTGCATAATATCACCAGCACATACGTTGTAATGTCTAAATATAAAAAACAGACAATGTTGGTGAAAAACGAATAGATTAAAAAATATTCTTCCTATTATGCTCAGATTGAGTTTATCTAACATTGCAAGGACGAAAATTTAAAAAGCCAGCAAAGTACATAAAGTGACTAGAAGCCTATTGACTGTTTCAAATTATTGTGAATTTTTAAAGGGTTAAAAATTAAAAGTGTAATTTCAAAATAAGAAACACTGAATATGAAAAAAGTATAACTTTTCAGCGACTGATAGCGTCGTTAAAAAAATTACATGATTTTTGGCTTTTTCGAAATAAATAATTTAAACGGTTCTCTCAAATATGTTGCAAAGCAACGAAAAAAGCCCGCAAAAGGCGAAAATTTTTTGCGAAGTGTTTTAACACTCAAAACAATCAATATAAAGAGAAATGTTTTTCAGGGAGACAAAAAAACCTTTTGTTAGAAAAATCGTATAATCTTGATTCAAATCGACTGACAAAAACTCAATTCATCATGAAGTAGATTTTACATTTAATAATCTTAACGTTGATTACCGTTACAGAGACAACCCAACCAGTATAAGACCGGTCGTTTCGACGTAGTTCAACGTTCGTCCGTTGTCG
>JAUBWS010005785.1:0-20936 GCA_032270445.1 Darlingtonia californica | reverse complement strand
GATAAAAACGAAAAATTGTTATCAGTCTTCATTGTCACCAAATCTCAGGACATTTATAATAGTCAATGTGCAAAATTATAAGTATTAATAGTAGGCACTTTTACTTTTTGGGACCAAATTGGGCCTAACGGTGGTATATTTCAAAATTAGAAACTTTAAATGCCATCATTAACTTCAGCATATTCGAATTAGTCACTGTGCAAAAATTCAGCAAAAAATTACCACTTTCAATACTTGGGACCAAATTGGGTCTAACAGGTGGACATTATCAAAATTAGAAATTTTAAATGCCATCATTAACTTCAGCATATTTGAATTAGTCACTGTGCAAAAATTCAGCAAAAAATTACCACTTTCAATATTTGGGACCAAATCGGGTCTAACAGGTAGAAATTTTAAAAATTAGAAATTTTAAATGCCATCATTAAATTAAGCATATATTTGAATTAATCACTGTGCAAAATTTCAGCCAAAAATAAGCACTTTTAATTTTCGGAACCAAATTGGGCCTAACAGGTGGAAATTTTCAGAATTAGAAATTTTAAATGTCATCATCAAATGCAGCATAATTGAAATAGTCACTGTGCAAAATTTCAGCTAAAAATAAGCACTTTTAATTTTTAGGATCAAATTGGGCCTTAGAGGTGATAGTCACTGTGCAAAATTTCAGCTAAAAATAAGCACTTTTAATTTTTAGGATCAAATTGGGCCTTAGAGGTGCTAATAGCAATGCCAGGTGTCGATTAACTTTTCGCGAAATTAAAATTGAGCGGAAAATAATACGCGCGAATAGCTCTGATTAAGAAAAATCAAATATTACACTAAAAAGCTGAAATTCAAGCCTTATTCATCTACAGAGGGTTTTAAATAAGAATGACTCTGTACTACATATATTCACACTGCTCAGGCAGCTTAAGACACTATAAATTGAATTGAATTAGGAATTTTTATGATTGTCACCTTAAATGTTTAGAAAGACAATCTTTGCAGAATTCTGCTTTCTGACGATAACGGTTGATGAAAAACCACCTTCAATGAATGCATCAATTTGGTTCCTAATTATAATCAAATAATAAAGATACATTCGTCAGAATAATCAAAATTCTATCTGCTCCTCATGTATTTACGGATGATCTTTTTAACCTTGTTTGGACGTTCTTGATTCACCCAATGCGAGGGTCACTCAACAATTATCAATTGATTGTACAGAAGCAACAGCCAATTCCTTTTCCTGATAAAAAAATTGCGATAATATGATATATCTTAAGTTAATCCATTATGAAAGGTTAAGCTTATTCTTTATCTCTCGAATAAGAAAATCAATCAAAATCGTCCATAAGGAATGTTTGTAAAAAAAGGAAATCTTGTAAATTTCATTTCTCGAAAGTTTCTCAGTATTTTCTCAGTTGTTTAGCTATAATGTCTGACCTAAATTTCAGGATTCTCGTAAGTACCAATAATATAAAAATTAAATATTAAAATGATATGGAGGACCTAATTTTTGTTTAGTCTATACACACGACTGTGTGTGAATTTTGAAGTTGCTACATAAAATTAAAAAATCATGAAACTGGTTCTTATGAACCGATACAAAGAACGTAGATTGACGTAGACATAGATAATAACTTACAATGCAGCATCATCTGTTCCCCAAATGTTCAATGAGGGTACTTGAATCCGAATTCGTTTTGCTTTTCTTTTAGTGGAGAAAACATTTCGATAGTAATTCAAAGGACCAGTAAATCCACCTGAAAATGTCAAAGAAATCTTATTTACATTCAATATGCCTATAGTATAATTTTAGATGCAAATTCTATGCTCTAGTATGATTTTAGATGTAAATTTTATGCTTATAGTACAGTTTTAGATGCAAATTTTTTGGTTAGCATGATGTTAAATGTAAACTTCATGTTATAGTATAGTTTTAGATATGCATTTTATGGTAATAGCATAGTTTTTATGTAGATTTTATGGTCATAGTACAGTTTTATATTCAAATTTTATGGTTATAGTATATTTTTAAGTGAAAATTTTGTGTTTATAGTATAATTCTAGGTGTAAATTTAATGCTTATAGTATAATTTTAAATGTAAATTTCATGCACTGTGGATGGGCGAAGTCTGAAAATTTTGTGAGAAATTCTTAGAAAAATTAAGTATGGTTTTATGACTTTACACAGAAATCTATGATTAACAAACATATGCCTCTCTACACAGTTCACTTTCGCATATTCTTGCTCTACATTAACATGAAGAAAAGCATAAGGATTTCATCTTAATTCTAGATTAACACGGGGCGATGAAACCTTCAACCAAATACCTTTCATGAATGTATATCTGTATGCAATCAAATCTTCGTCTTTTCATTTTTACATCTCATTGGTCCTTTTTTAAGCAAAGCAAGAGCTGCACAACAATTTCGACTAAAGAGGTATTCTGGTATGAAGTGACTCCGTAAATAACTGAAATAATAAAGGAATAAAACTTTGAGAAAATTGATTAGTACCTGGAAAAAGAATATGTAACTTGATTTAAGAAATTGTTTGAATGATACTGCTTTCGTCATTGCAGGTTTATTGGGAGCATTCATGACGATAAGGGTAGCAACAACTTCTGAAATTCTGTAAAAATGAATGTAACAGTATTTTTAATACTTTTTTTCATATAAATCCTACTTGATTCACGAAGCTGGGGTAGTGTAACTGATGGAGCGTTTTTACATCTCAACTATTTTTTTTTTTTTTGGGGGGGGGGCGGCAAATGCTTCCATGGACAGGGTTGGAGTACTCAAACCATACCGCGGTATTACATCCAATACTGGGTATTTATCACCCAAAGGGGTAGAGCTCCGAGTTCCGAGAAGGGTGGCAAAACCACGGAAGCTTTTTTTTTTGCAGTCCCTTTAATAAGGGTTAAAGGATATTAAAGACTTTAGAAAATATTTTTAATTTCGTTCAATAATAGTAGGTAATTGTCCATTTCCGAAAATCGTCTAAAATTGAAATGAATAGTTAAACTACAAATAAATAGTCTCTCTAGAAGTAGAGCCATTTGCGAGAGAAATGGCAGATTTTGCGTTTTTTGTCATTTTTGCAAAAGTTTAGTTCGCCAAAAGTATGACCAGATCGTAAAGTATAGATTTTCTGAAATATTGCTTTCCACGAAAAGTTTTTTTATCGTATTTCACTAACAATCAAATTAGTCCACAAAGACTTTCTTCCTCTAGGCACAATGCTTGAAGCTCAAGGGAGTCCCAGAAAAAATGGTACTGGGTTATTCAGCTGACCTCACGTATATGGAAAATATTTTCTTATGACATTGATTATAGAGGGTATTTGTTGCGCTAAATATTAGCTAAACGTAATTTTCAATCATTAAAATTTTCAATGTATTGCACGGTAAAACGATTGTGTTTTGATTGAAAATAATTTGTGGTACTTTGATGTCATAACTTTCCTTGGGAACGAATTTTCGCGAATTTAAATTCCATTTCTAAAATTAAATTTCCCTGACAAGATTTTTTCCCTGATTCGTGAAAAATACTTTTCGCCCTTTCACGAAAGGTTTATTTCACTTCGAGTAAAAATCTAATAATAGTCAACTTCTCTATGCAGTATAAGTAAACTATCTGATAACCTACTGATAACCTATCAAACAATCATAAAACGTCATTTTTCATCAATTTTAACAGGGTGAAAGAATTTCGATAAAATGATATAAAAGTTTAAACAGAAAATTAGATCACTAAATTTAATGCAATATGAATGCCTTTTTATGAAAACAGTTTTTCGATTTCAGAAATTTCGGCATAAATTTGAAGGTCTAAGATTATAGAAAATGTCGTAGATGAATTTTTGAAGAAGGTCGGAAAAATGGTAGAATCAAAATATTTAATTCATTTCAATCTACCCACATCAGAAGATCCGTTTATTGTTTTATCAATACTACTTCAACCCATTCAAGTTTAAAAAAAACGTGCTGGTGGAAATCCATATATCAAAGATTCTAGTCTACTTCCTCAGCCATCCAAACTTACTTCCATGCATTATCTCTATTTGTTTCACAACAATCTCAGGCGGTAGAGACACCGTTCAAACCATCCATTAAAATTAACGGATGGCTGGAATGCCAAAAAAGGAACATGTTTCATGGTTACCATCTAACTTTCCTGAGGTTAACAAATAATTTTACGAGTATGTGCTAAAAATGATATTTACGAAAAACAGAAATAACACAGGACTAAGAGATGCTACTAGATACGTAAGCACGCACATACAGATTTTTGGACGCCTCACTTTCTTTAGATCTGTTCAAATGACAGTTGCTCATTTTTTAAATCTGTCATATATGTATCTTCTAACTCCGTCAAAGGTTCAGTTGAAAAAGTTAAAAAGCCCTTTTTTGTTAGCAAGCAATAGTTGCTGTTGTAAAATTACACGAAACTGATCTCTCGTGGAAACTGGAGTATCCAATTCATTCAATGGAACAGTAAGTTGAAAAAAGCCATGAAAATCTCTTTTTGGTTCAAGCGCCATTTTTATCAGCTTTTAGTTCCAAATCAGTTTTATTAGCTTTTAAGTCTGAATCACTATTTGTGCTTGATAAATGTTTAAGACCAGCCTTTGTGCTTGATAAATGTTTAAGATACTGCTTCAAGTATTTAATACATTTTCGATATTATTTAAGATACTGCTTTAAATATTTCAAACATTTTCGATATTATTTATATTATTCAATATCATTTCGAGGTTATGAGCAATATATTTTGAGTTATCGCTGGCTATGTCATTTAATTCAGGAACTTTATTTGTCGAATCTTGTAAAATCCGATGGTAGCAACATGTGGATCCAAAGGTTGTGTTTTCAATTGATGAAAAATATTCGTTCCACTGTAATTCAAACCTTTCAATATCGCTTCAATTTTCGGGAAGATTGATATAGGTAAGATCTTATGCTATACATTGAGATACAACTGATTGATTCAAAGTACTCATTTTCTTGTATCATTCATTGATAAAACAACTCTTTGTTATTTCCATTGTCTAGTTCTAAAGAAAAAGCTATTGTATAAACTTAATCAATGCAAAGTTTTGATTATTAGTAAGACGGCTTGTACAAAATTTAGCCCGAAATAAAACTTTTTAACAAAGACGTCAGCATTTTCTATTGAAGTCAGTTTCACGTTGGTAGAGCTCATTGCGGTTCTTAGGACTAATGACCTCCTTTAAAAAGTTCCATTTCGTGGGAATTTCTCATAACATAAGTGAACAATATTTCACATAAACGCTGCATTACAGGGTTGCTAGCCAAAATAGAAACTAAAATTCCAGGACTTTCCAGGGTATTTTTTCCAATTTTCCAGGATTTGTACCATGAAAATTCGAGGATTTTTCCAGGACACTTGAGCTAATTTCCAGGATTTTTTAAGCCATTCAAAAAATTTTCAGACTTAAAAATATCACGAACTTTAAGGTAGCACAAATATCATACATAACAACAAAAGACAAAAGACAACGAATTAACTCAACTAAGCTTTTATATTAGGTATACATAGGCCCCTTTTACCACTAAATAAAATGATCTCAACAACCATAAACACAAATAAAAAAAATTAGAATGGATGTTATTCAAGTTCCAGGATTTTCCAGGACAATTTCACTTTTTTCTATGAAATTCCAGGACTTTCTAGGATTTCAAGGACAAATCTCATTTTCCAGGATTTTCCAGGACGCTGGCAACCCTGCATTAGTATTAAAGTCATCATATAAAGTATGATATGAAAAAATGTTTTAAAACATTTCTATCGAATCTTTGCCATTATTTCGAAGAATTTTTTGAAAAAATTGATTTAATACTTGCAATAACAAATCTGCAGTAATATTTAGAAAAAACAAACAATTGTCATTTTAAATCCCCGTTGATCAACTATTACAAAGAGTGATGAAATTATTTTACTGAAATATTATGATCAAAGAATAAATACATTTTCAGATAACGAAACGTCTTTATGATTATTAAACTCTTCTAGGGTTGAGAAGTTTTCTGAACTTTTAGTACATAGAAAAATTAAAAAAAAAAGCTTCATAATCCTAATTCGCTATTCACCTTACAGTGTTGGTGGTGGTTACAGAACTGTGAAGATAGGTATATTGAAAAAAGTCTTATTCGTACGGATTTTTGCCCATTTGAATATTCATTCAAAGAGGAAAACTATTTTTCTCGCGATGTAATTCCGCGAATGCGTGAAGGTTGGTACGCACGATAATCAGTACTAATAAGGTATAATTTTGATTATAAGTTGTAAGGCTATATATAATATTTCTAATCATTTGACGTATCATCGATAATTTTACCATACGATTGAAACTTTTAAATTCAAAATAAACAAATAAACATAACAATTACGAATTTTAATATAATTAAGATAAAAATAGCAAACACAAATGGTATCAAAAATTAACAAAAATACTTTTCTTAGCTTCATTTCATGCTCTATTGACTGAAACAATCAGATTATTTTTATTCAACTTTTCAAAATTCCATTTATAAAGGGACCATTGATAATTAACCCTATCTACAGTATGTGTCAAAAAACCGGTTGACAACACTTTTAAAACAGCCAAAGATTTAATTGTGAAAATAATGACTTAGCAAAACAAGAACGATTAACAATAATTATATATTTTACGACCTTTAATTGTATTACTCCCAATAATAATAAAAACTAATTTCCTACTTTTTAATTCTTTTGAAGGCGTATCGTCATTGTCACTGGCTTTTATGTGGATGTTGTAGAACGGTGCAAAGTGTTTTGAGACATACTGTATGCTACTTGCGATAATGAAAAAGTAGTCCAAGGGCCTATATTTGAATCTAAAAATAATTCCTGACCCATTGGTACCAGGCAAGATGCTATTCAAACGTACTCCCGGTTTAGCAATTTTCAGACTTATTCGACTAGACTAATTGTTAAAGTACATAGTATTAATGCAAGAACGTGTGTAGGGCAAAAAATAACCGAGACGCTATATTTATCGCATAGGCAACTTTCCATCTACTTCGAAGAGGTCTTCTTTCTGAAACAACCATGGAAATATAAGTGATAGATTCGCCATGATATGATATGTAAAAGAATGTATTTATTTTATTTTATTTACGAAGCTTTTCGGCTTGCGCCATCATCAGGTATACAATAAAAGAAAGCTAAAAAATCTGAAACATATATGTACAAATTTGTAAGGAAATTTGTATGGATCTGACCAAAACAATAGTTACTTACGTAAAAAAATAAAATATTCGTAGGAATTCTTTACGCGAATATCACAAACGAACTCATGGATGGTATACGCTTTTTTATAAGAATAATCTTTAACCATAAAAATGTCAGGGTGAGATTTCTTGCTGAAGACAACAGACCTATTGTTTATAACAATAGAGAATAAGAATATTTTTCATTCTAAGCAAAATTTGCGTATTCTTATAAAAAAACGTGGATATTACTAGCTTTTTATTCATTTTTCAACGACTTAGAAAATTTCTTCTCGCGAAAAATTCTTCATTTGCAAGGTATATTCAATAAATTAATTATTAAGATTATAACCAATTTGGAACAACCAAATTATAATCAGTTCAGACTTGACACAATTCTCTACAAGTTTGTTGAGTGATTCTGCTGAACTTGCAGTAGATCTTCTTTTTCGATTAACTTCAGCTGATGTCATTGCGTATAGTTGAATCCAATGACACAGGTCTTTATTAAATTCTATCAATTTGTATATACCATCAAAATCATGACGAAGAAACTTCAGATAGGCTAACATTGCTGATTCACTTGTACCTAATACTGCCACTGGTAGTTTGGTAAACATCGCCAATGCTTCATCGTATCTTTGAAGTTTGATCAATGCTCTGACATTCCAAGATGTAAACTGTTCGACCATAAAGGATTAATAGCAAAATTTTCATTCACTTTCTGCAAAATTTCATCATTTTTACCAGCTTTATCTAACAACTCCATCGTTACACATGCAATATCGAAGAAATATTGATGATTTGAAGAAATATTGGCAACTTTTAACAGTTTTTTCGATTTCATCAATATTTCTTCTGCCGAATCCAACTTCTTTTCTGCAACTGCTATACGACATTCTAGCATTAATGTATGATGAAGCGAAATGTAATCTTCTTTTTGGTTATCATCACATTTTTTCAAAAATTCTTTACATTTTCCCAAGTCAAAATGAAAGAGTTTAACCGCTAGTTGCAGAAAAAGTTCAGTATCATAGTCAACTTTTTTATCTTTAATCAGATTGTATATTTCCATTAAAATATTTCTGGATTTCTCAGCCTCATTAAAAAAACGATAAACACTGGCTTGCTGGATTTTCCATTTAATTACAGCAGGATGGGTGCGTGTCAAATGATTTTTGTACCTTTTCTCGAAAGTCGCCAATTCTTCCATCGAAACTTGGTTTGAATCGACCTTAAGACGTAGCCAATGACTATGCAACCAAACCATGCTAAGAAATCTACTGAAATTTTTCCTTTTATTATAACATTTTACAGCATCATAATACAGAGCTTCAATCTCATTTAAAGCAGTTGTATCATCCTTTCTATTCATAGCCACTTGAGTAAAAAAATCAACTTTAAAAAGCTCCTCATACTCATGAATCATTTTTATGAGAAGACAGATGTGTGGATACCATAAATTGTGTTCATCGGTATGCATACGATCCTTCTAAAATGATGACATTATTCTAAGCAATAACCTTATCAGTAAATGAGCTGGTTCTTCTTCAACCATTATCAGCTCTTCATCAATGGATAATAGTACGATTTTTTGAACAAGAGAATGTATTTGCAAATTCTTTCCATTAACATGTATCAGAGAAAATTCAGAAAGTAATTCAACCACTTCATTTAATTCAAATTCATCTTTTAACCCGTCATAGTAAAGAAATGTTATTCTATTGATATGATTATGATCCATGTAGGCCATCATTCCTAGTATATTCAAAGCAATAGGATTAGATTTTAGTTTTTCAAAAGCCAACTTCCACACTGTTAGAAGTGTTTTCTCATAACCGATAAAGCCGGATTTGCCTATGTTAACATTGAGTAGGCTATTGTTACTTTCGTTAAACTGACGAATATAATCCACAATTGGCATCTTGTATTTCTTTATGTAACATATTGCTTGCTGCATTGCCAGCGGAAATGATTGAAGAATTGTTGCTAAATCTTCAACACCACTATTTGTGTCATTTACATAAAGTTCTTTCTGTAAGAAAGAAATAGATTCTGTTTGATCAAAGCATGTAATCTTTATAAGATGATATCTCTTGGAATCTAAGTTTCCATTTTGAGTAGTCACCAAAATATGAGGTTTTAAGAAGCACTCTAAGTTTCTTTCAAGTTTTTGAAGATTCTCAATGTCTTCAACATCGTCAATTACAAAGAGTGTTGTTTCATTTTGAATATGTTTTGATAGCATCTGGGAGAGACATTCGATTGAAGCATTCGGTGGGGTTGTTAAACTTGCATTAGAATGTAGAATTTCGATCAATGATTGTTTCATGTTGGACGAATTGATCCATATTATATTAACATATAGATATTGATACTGTTTGATAAACATTGCAGTAATTTGTGTTTTTCCTATTCCACCTATGCCAAATAAAACGACAGGCTTATGATCGTCCTCAGTAGGTGCTTTTAATTGACTATGAAGGCCTTCTAACAATTTTTCTCAACCATGGAAATTTGGAACTGTTTTATAAATGTTCCATTTGATGGGTTGTTTCTCTAAAAATATAAAAAATACCACTGTTCACAATATTTTCATAGTTTTCAATAGAATCATAGTATCTATACCGTTTTAAAGCAATAAAAATTTTCAGTCGACAAAATTTCGTTAATTTTTTCCGACATTTTTTTGTCCGATAAAGTATGCTGAAACTTTACGCAAGAATCACACAAATATAAATTCAACAAGTTTCAAGGAAACTCCAAGAGTAAACTTAACTCATAGTAAGATTATACTCTTAGTTTCAAGTTCTACAAAGTGATCATATATTTTGTGATATGGCTTCAAATGTTATTTAAGGGAAAGAAATATGTGCGGAAATTCATTTTTACGGATGAACGATTTTTTCATGTTTAAAATAAATTCCGCAAAAATTAAGGAGTTTCCTAAGGAGAGCGTGAAAATTCAAGGAATGTGTGAACCCTGTTATTAACGTATCAGATCAAATCAATAAAATAAGGGAAATAATACCAAAACAGGGTAGTAACAAAAATTATTTGAAAAAGATTTATGACAATTATTGCAATTGAAACAAATTAAGATCCCAAAGGGGAAACCCCATGAAACCAAATTTCTTCAGCCCCAACCGCGAAAATAAATCCACCCGAAAACAAGGATTTTTCAAAATTTCCCAAAAATGGCATAAAAAGATGTAACTATGGTCAAAAATGTTGTGAATCCGCAAAAATAAGCCCCTGCGAAAAATATTTTTCGGCCCGAACCGCGAAAATAAATCCCCGCAAAAAATCAAAAAACGGCTCAACCACGAAAATTTCTCCCTGCGAATATTTCTCCCGATAAAGTAGACAAACAAAGAGTTTCATTTGAATAGCGTGTTTTTTTATGTTCACAAAGCATGAATTTACCTAATAACTCAATATGTGATTGGCTTATGGAATAATTTATTAATCCGTGTAGCAAATGTATAATTTTTTTATTTTCAAATCAAATCAAATTTTGGAATTTTTTCCATTTTTTCGTTTGAAAAACGAAAATTTAAGGATGAAAACCGTTTTTTGAATTAAAATAAGGAAAGGAAAAACAAATTGCATTTCGTTTTCGTTTTAAAACGAAATTTCTCTAAAAAATATATAGACAGCCACGTGCACCTTATGTATAGATAAAAGCATACGCAAATTTTTATTTCTATTTGATGTTTTGGGCTATCGTTTATATCACAGAGTGTGCTGAAAAAAGCAAGACCTAAGAAGGATAAAATTGATTACGATTTCTTTTACCAGTAGTTAGAAGAAAACTTATCTTACGAAAATATTAGTATTTAAAAAAACAGAGATTTGCTTACTTAGCGTTGCGCATATTTAATAATTTTCTGAAATTAAAATTTTGGAGTTAGCTAACTCGACTTTTTTTCTGAAATAAAAATTTTCGAGTAAGCTTCCTCGACTTTTTTTCTACTATTAATATTTTCGAGTTACATGGAACTTCACAAAGTAATAATGCAATTGCTGGTTATTAGTGTATACCAAAAAAGCTTTAGAAAAATGAAAAACATATAAGTAAATTACGAAAAAGAGCAAAAAAATTACGAAAAAATCACAAAATCACCAACATAATCAGGAAATCACAAAGAAAATCACAATAAAAATCACAAAATGACAATGAATCACAAAATCACAAAGAAAATTCCCAAATCAAAAAGTCTGGTACACCAATTTTTGGAGTATTTTTAACCCTCAACAGCAAATAACGAAACTCCTATGTGATTGTGAAACACTAAAACCGATTCCAAATTCTTGTTGTATACGAAGTTACTTACTATCTATTTATATAAAGTAAAGTAAGTATTTCGGAAGTTATTTGATATTTTTACAAGTGGAAATTGCTTAATAAATAAAGTTCTAGTTACTTCAAATGATCAGCAATTACATTATTACTTTGTGAAACACTGAAACCGCTTCGGATAAATCTTGGTATTTGTGAAGTTCCATGTAACTCGAAAATATTAATTTTAGAAAAAAAGTCGAGTTAGCTAAATCGAAAATTTTAACTTCAGAAAAAAGTCGAGTTAGGTGACTCGAAACTTTTTATTTCAGAAAAAAAGTCGAGTTAACTAACTCAAAATATTTAATTTCAGAAAAAAATGTCGAGTTAGCTAACTCGAAATATTAAATTTCAGAAAAAAAATCGAGTTACGTAACTCGAAAATTTCAACTTTGAAAAAAAGTTGAGTTACAGATTTCTTTGATGACGTCACAAATTATGCGTGATGACGTCATAACTCAACTTTTTGCTAACTCGATTTTTGTAACTCGACTTTCCTAACTCGACTTTTCCACGTCTCGTGTAAATGTACCCCCAAGAAACGAAACTATCAAATTTCAAGTATCATTAAGTTTTACCCTTTGTATTGCACCACGTGGTTGTTCGCATCTTTTTAGAAAAATTTCGTCTTAAAACGAGGAGGAGGTCATTTATATTTAAGCGAGACGCAAACGAAATGCAATTTGTTTTATTTCAATATTTTAATTCAAAAAACGGTTTTCAAACTTAAATTTTCGTTTTTCAAACGAAAAAATTGAAAAAGTTCCAAAATTTAATTTGATTTGAAAATAAAAAACAAATTATACTTTTGCTACACGGATTCTTATTATATAATCAGCCAATCATCCATAAGAAATTCAAAAGGGGCTTTGACTTTTTTTCAGAGTACATGTTTTTTTTGAAACAATAAACAGTGTAAATAGATATGAAATACTATATAATGATATTTTCTGGAGGTTGTATTTTTAGCCAATCTGGCAGTTTAAAATCTCAAAATTTTCTCCGGCGCTTCGGACCCAACCATGGTGGGTCATCCTACGTGACTAACCCTGGCCCAACCACTTTTGATATTGTGTCGAAGGCCCTGGTAAGCTAACATATGCTTTTATTTGTTCTCTGCAACTCTACATATACAAAAAAGGATATTCATCGCAATACTTGTTAAAAAAGTTAAAAATAAATAACATTTAACGAATAGTTTTTGTGGTAAATTAGTACTCGTGCTGTTTTAACTCTTGTTGTTTTCAGTATACTTCTTTCAGCATTTCCATCAAAAATTACCGCGAGGATATGACCTCATAATATCAAGAAAACGCACAACGAATATAAAGAATATTAAGCTGCCGTCATGTCAAATTATTTTCACCTAATTTATTTGTACGTTTTTATAGTTATATTGTATAATTCTTAACTTTTTTGTCTATAGCTGTAATTTTGAAAAAATCTCTATTTATGTGTTCTGAAGTTTTTTTCCATAGGCTGGAATATTTTTTATTCCTGTTGGCTTGGTAAGAACATACTCCTAAGTAGTACTTTATGTTGATTTAAAATTTGTACGAATTTAGAGAAAATACAACTAAGATTGGATATTAGTAGTAAGTAGTGGTTTATTTCGCCGTATATAGTTAAGATACAAAATATAAATCCTATTGAAATATTATAAGTGGCTTGAACAAGCAGAAGACAGCTTGTCTTATCATCAAGTCCCATTAATGTTGAGTTTCATATGTTACATGTGGTTAGGGTTTCTAATTTACAAAAATAGTAATATAATGATAATAATGGTTAGGTTAAAGAATTTACAGTAATCTATAATGTCACTGTTAATAAGTTTCGTTTTTATACAAGTTCTGAAGATTTGTATGGATTTAGATTTTTTTTAGTTGTCATTCAAAAAGTAATCCCATATATAGGGTCCTCTGTATCTAATGGAAAAGGTAGTTTTCTTGAGTTTAGCTTTTGGTATCTGGTAGTTGTTTGCTGAGAATCGAGTTGGATACCTTATGTTTAATTCTTGAAAATTGCTCATTAAATTTTTTTGGTAATAATCCTATTTTTTGTTTGTACATAAATTGTACAATTTGATAAATATTGATTTCATAAATATTCAGTGCTCCTAACGCTGAAAAAGGTTCTTTTGTAGGGGTTATGCCTGTTTTTGTTGAAAACAATGCAAATAGCATGTTTCTGTTTATTGTATATCTTTTTTAGTTTATTTAGACTATTGCTAGCACAGTAATTTAGGTAGCTGTTTACAAATGAAAAATAAAGTGTTTTGAGACAGTTAGAGTTTAAATATGGTTTAGTTTTGTACAACACTCCAAGGTTTTTAGATTCTATATGGTTTTTCCAAGTTAAAGATTCATCAAAAACAACTCCAAGAAATTGTATTGTATTTTCTCTTTAAATACTAACATTATCTAATTTAAGATTGGGTAGTTTTAATAGTAGATTATCTATCTTAGATTGTTTGCAGAAAAGAGTATATTTAGTTTTTTTTACATTCAGAGATAGTATGTTGGCCATGCATTAATATTGTTTAATTCTTGGTTTACAATTTGAAAAAGCAAGGATAAACTAAAGTCAGTAAAGAAAAGATTTGTATCGTCAGCAAATAAGATAAAGTCTAGTAGTCGTGATGTATTTGGTAGGTCATTTACGTAAATGAGAAACAGTAGTGGACCGAGTATTGATCCCTGGGGTACACCACATTTAACGGTTTTTTTAGTATATTCATTCCGACAAATGTATGGTTCCAGATGGACTCGCTGGCCTTGCACAGTAACGCTAAGGCATGAAGTGACCAAACGTGTAGTCTCAAAGCTGACTTTAATTCGACGTTTAGATGACAAAGAATGTTATCGATGTGAAAGATTTTTCACACATTTTCAGTTGGGTCCGAAAATCATAAAATTCTTAATTAGCAGATTTTAAGTTAAAAAGAACTTTTGAGGAAGGAATATAGCAATTTCGTACAGGGCGAAAACACTCAGGAATTACGAAAATACGAAGTCGGAATCAATAAATTCCGGTTGCGATTAGTGAGAAAAAACGACACGTAAAAGATACTAAAACAAAGAACGGGTCGGAATTTAGCCTATTTGGGGCGGGAAATAGCCATTTTCGGGGGTAATAGACATTCTGAAAATGTAAGAATTTGGAGCCCTAAATAAGCATAAATCAGATGAGTAAATTCAAAATACAATCCGAAATCTTTGAAATATCAAATTTGTGAAAAGGCCATATGTGGCTTGTAATCCTTGCCAACTTCCCAATCCAAATTATGGGGCCGTAAATTAAATGTTTTGGGGGTAAGAAATAGCCATATACGGAGACAAAACACATTCAGGAAGTACGAGAATATGGATGTGTAAGTCATAATTTCCGCATACGAAATGCCAATTTCTACAATCTATTTTCAGAATAACAAAGCAAATAACGGGGCCTAAATCTTGAATATTTGAGGTGCAGAAACTGCCGTTTTCGGGGGTAAATTACACTCAATAAATAAAAAAATTACATGCCGTAAACTAGCGTTTCCGGATACGCAAGCTAAAAAAAACAGTACGAAACTCTTGAAAAAACAAGTTTGTTGAATGGCCGATTTCTGCTTGTAAACCTTTCAACAAATATGAGATTTGTTAGGCTAGTTCTGTTCTTTCAACTAGAAATTTATTCCGAAAGAAGAAGCGGTTTGTTTAGTTTTTAAAAAAATCATGCAAAGACTTTTTAAACATCATATTATTTTTACCATTTTCTAATTACCTCGTAATGTTTTTTACATGTTTCTCAGTTCTTTGCTGATTTGAGCCTCGTGTTTCTTATTTCCGTGGTTCTTAAGAAAAAAAACACGCGTATGCAAAAAAAAGAGGAGCACTTTACCTTGTAGAGCGACATTCTGCGACATTTTGATATGTTCTGTCAGTTCTAAAAAAAGTATAAATTTATATATAAAACACATGAAGTGGGGGGTGGGGGGGGGGGGGGGGTAACGTAGTGGTCGAAATTACCTCGTTTTTCTTATCTTCTTTCACGCTTTATCCAAATTCTTGTTTAATGTACCTACTGTTTTGAAAAGTGTTGAAATTAAGGGGATTAAAAGTTACCAATATACCCCCTTTGAATTTGAATGACCCAGTACAAAGAGCAAAAAATATTGTCCACTTAAAATACTCATTACCCAATAAAAATTGATACAATAATCACAAATTACTTCAGTTTTTCTCACCTACATTTCATTCTTTATCAACTGAGTAATTTACAATATTTATGGTTAATACTCTTTTTTTCTTTTTTGACTGAAAATTGAGTGGAATTTTGGATTGTATTTTAAAGATCATATTTATTTAGATTATATTTTCTAAAGTAAAATTAAAGAAAATTGAGATTTACTTCCTATTTTTCTAGAAGTACGGAGATTATATCGCATGAAATTTTTGAGACACTTTTATACAAAAGTTATATAAGCAATTCGCGCTTGCACATCATTAAATGACTTTTTCAAAGTCTTTTCGAATGTGCATCTTGTTTTATATTTCTGTGCAACTTTTATGGTTCCTTTTTTCCTCACATTTCAGTATGGTCTTAATATGCACCTTAATTGGAGAAATATTCACGGAATTTATCGCCGCGATTTTAGTCTTAAATCGGAAAATTAAATTCCACGAAAATTCCAAAATTTCTCAATCGCGAAAACAAATTCCGACTAATCCAATTTTCTCTATGATTTCTATACCTACAAAATTTCTAATTCGAGAAAACCGCGAAAATCAATTCCACAAAACTTGTTGATTTCGAACTGGTCAACCGCAGAAACAAATTCCGTCATGTTTTAAATAATAACCCCACCTAAGATTTCCGATTTATCAGCTTTTTGGTCCAAATCACTTTTATCAGCTTTTTGGTTCAGATCACTTTTATCAGCTTTTTGGTTCAGATCACTTTTATCAGCTTTTTCGTCACAATAGCTTTTATCAGCTTTTTGGTCCAAATCACTTTTATCAGCTTTCGTGGTTGATAAATGTTTAAGATGTTGCTTTAAGTATTCAATGTATTTCATGTTATGTGTCATATCTTTCGTATTATCGCTGGCCATGTCTTTCAATTCATCAACTTCATTCATCAAATCTTTTAAAATCTTTCCAATAGTAGCAACATGTGGATCCAAAGGTTCTGTTTTCAATTGATGAAAAACAGTCATTCGACTGTAATTCAAACCTTTCAATATCGCTTCAATTTTGTTCCAATAAGAGCTAAATTGAGCAAGTGTGATGATATGATTCAATGTTCCATGTTTAAGATCATTTCGAGTTTCTCTTGCTAAGAACACAAAAGCTCCAACAGATTTGTCGATTACATTCACTGCTTTTATAGTCCAACCTCCAAATGGTTTTATATTAAGAACCGATCTATAACTGCTATCAATAAAGTTATGTCCCAATCTTTTGTGTTTGTTTGTTTTGATGGGGGCATAAAATATTCCATTGATCAATTCTTAGTACTTTATGCAAAGGATGCTTTTTATTTTGTTGGATCTGCACCATATAATTGTATAAATCGGTACCATCTTCGGGAAGCCATTATACGTAGGATAGTTTTGTTTGTTGTGTACAACTTCAATGAGAACTTCTTTGACGCAAATCTCTAAAGCCAAGTTGACTCTGATCCAATATTCACACTGAGATACAACTGTTTGATTTGATGAGATCATTTTGCTGTAATATTAATTGAGTATGTTGAGCATGATTTTTTCATTTTTTTGGTTCTAAACAAGAAGAGTATACAAATTATTACCATAAGTAATTTCAAGAAGACAAAAATTAGTATAAAAATCATCAACGAAACTGAAAAGGCCATGAAAACATTATATACATTCTATAATTCCATGTAATAGTGAACGTGGCGACATTTGAACGAAAAAGAGGCCCGACTTGCTAAAATTAATCTCGTGAAACTCAAATTTTTACGAGATTTGTAATCAAGATAAAAAAAACATTCTATGAAATTTAAAAGAAAAAAAACTGTCGTGAATATTAACTATAATTTTATAAATCTATTAAGGGTGTATCCCCTCAACAATAGTAAACATACTGTTTTATAATATTATTTTACGCAGAAAATTATGATTAACCGAAATATCTCTAGATGAATACAAGACAACGGACCAATATTATCTCAATACCTCAGCCTTCCATGAATGTTGTATTAAAAAACATCTCAGTTTTAGATAGCTACGTCGGGGACATTTCTAAATATCTTTATTATGTCAGCCTGTTGGAAAAACATTCATATAAGCTATATTTACCATAGATTTTTAGTTATATTTCCTTCTTATGTATCCAATATCTTCCATGTGTTTTTTAACAAAAATACTAAGTATATAAAATTTAAGTCAAATAATGAAAAAACAAAATAAAAAATCAAGTAAACAAATTCTTATAGGTCAAGTCGGTTTTCGACCTCACCTTTCACCTCTCAGGCACTTAGTAAAAAATAAGGGGTCTTAACCCTATAAAGTATGGGCTTTTTGGGGCTCTCTAAGTATGGCCCCTACTTATCTTGACAACTAACCATGCTGCAGTCACCAAATCTGGTAGGAATGTACATTTCATAAGGCAAGCAAGAAAATGTTATTCGATGACATCACAAAATGCCAAAACGGTAAAATTTTATATAGAACTTTGGAACGCTGTTTCTGCTGATCTAAAAGAGATATTTCGGTTTTGTTTTGATTTATGAACAGCCAAAACGGATTTTCTTTCATAAGTAGATCACCAGATTTTTATAAAAAGTTAGCCCTGACCCAGTACAGCGCGCCAAAAATTTTAAAAATATATTTTTCTTATTTTTGCGCCCCATTGTCAATTCGTGACGTCATAATCATTTTGTTGATGTCAGCAAATTTAGTTTGTTAATTTTAATACGTGTTACCTTTGCGGTAGTTGAAAAGTCACATAAGTGTAGGATCTGTTGATTCAATACAATATAGATGTATTTTGTTTTATGGTTCTTCGACATAAGTTTAGCAAAAACCGTGTTAGAACTGACGATAAACGTTATGTTCGAAATATAAATATAATATAATAATGTTGTATAAAAGATTTAAATTCAAAAATCGTCCTAAAAGTTAAATTTTTTTTTGGATTTACTGATTCATTTTAATGATGTACAACAAATTATACTAAACAGAGTTACATTTGTTAAATCTAGAATTTTGTTCGCCATTTTCTCACACGCAGTAAAAAATTTCAAACGTTCTTCAGTAGAAGGTAACCAGCACCCTAAAACAAAGGAACTTTTATTCTACGACTCATACCTTAAGATCATGGTTAAAAAAATACATCTTTGGTAGAGGATCGCTTCTCCTTACCAGCTAGTAATGACTGCACAACAAATTGTAAGTTCATTTTTTCCATCTTAATTAAATTCTTCTTCATCAGTAAATTTGAACAAAACTTTTTAGGCAGAAATTATTCCAATCTAGATTCTTTTTCTAAAGAAGTCTCCAAATCATTAGTTAATAAATGTATATAATTTCGCGAGTCGAAATAGATTTAGTCTACCACTAAAAAAGCATCAAAATGCTAAAAATAGTTATAGGAGATTAAAAAAAAAAAAAAAGATTAAGAACACAAACGTCCTGTTAAAGATTATTTCGAAAATAAAGGTATTTTGTTTTAGAGTTCTTTGACAAAAGTTTAGCAAAAACCATGTTATAACTGACGATATAAACTTTATGTTCGAAAATATGGTACTTTCTAAAAAGTGGAACGACCTAAACCACCTGAAACGATGTGAAACCAGCAATTAAACGACCTGAAACGAGCCACTACTTGGATTAAACGATCCAAATGAAGCCTAGCAAAAGTTAATTGACACCTGTCATTGCTGTCAACACCTTAATTTGATCCCGAAAATTGAAAGTGCTTATTTTTTGCTGAAATTTTGCACAGTGACTAATTCAAATATGCTTAAGTTAATGATGACATTTAAAATTTCTCATTTTGAAAATACCATCGTAAGGCTCAATTTGGTCACTGTGCAAAAATTCAGCCAAAAACAAGCACTGTTAATTTTCAGGACCAAATTGGGTCAAACAGGTGGAAATTTTCAAAATTAGAAATTTTAAATGTCATCATTAAATTCAGCATTTTTTGTTTTTTGTAATTCAAATAATTAGTCACTGTGCAAAATTTCAGCCAAAAATAAGCAATTTTGATTTTCGGGACCAAATTGGGCCTTAGAGGTGTCGACAGCAATGATAGGTTTCAGTTACTTTATTGCATGTTAATTTCTCGGTCATTTTAATTTCGCGGTTTTTTTTGGTCACAATTGCATTTCGCGGCATTTTAATTTCGCGGTTCCATCAAAAATGTGAATTTTGCGGCATTTTAATTTCACGGTTCTAGCAAAAGATGTATTTAAAATTAAGCCCGTCTCGAAATTGTGTTTTCTAGTCACGTAAAAAGGTAATAAAAGACATGTTTTAGGGAAAACTTTCGGATTTTTGGTGAATTTTAATTTCGCGGTTAACGGAAAAATTTTTTTTGCAGCATTTTAATTTCGCGGTTGGCGTCAAAATCCAATTTTCGGAGCATTTTAATTTCGCAGTTTTTAAGTCCCGACCGCGAAACTGCGAAATTTTCATGCAATAAAGTAACTTTTCCTAGACTTTGCTTGGATCGTTTAATCAAGAGAAATGGCTCGTTTCATGTGGTTTCAGGTCGTTCCGCTTTTTAGCAAGTACCTCGAAATATATGTTGTATAAAATAATTATTGAAAATCGTCCTAAAAAATTAAAATTAAATTTTTTTTTATATTTATTGATTCATTTTAATGATGTAGTTCCATTTGTTAAATTTAGAATTTTATCTTTTTTTAGAAACCGCACCACTTTCTCACACGCAGTAAAAAATTTCTGGAAAAGGCATCACGCTATTTCAAACATACTTTAGTAGAAAGTAATCAGCACCCTAAAACAAAGTAACTTTTATTCTACGACTCATACCTTAAGAGCATTGCAATAACAAAATTGCTTTCCTTTTCTATCAGTAGTTAAAAAAGTACTTGCTTGCTAGATTAAGAGCGACATTTTCCCTTAAAACCATTTCTCTGATTCATCGATTTGTTGCAACTCGCAAAAATTAGTGCTGGCGTGAATTAATGATCTTAAGGCAACGTGATTAAGTTTTCATTGTGGTCAGAGCCATCTAAAGTAAACGTGTATTAAATAACTAAAAAATAAAATTTCGTATTGATTCCTTATTACACAAAACATCTCCGTTGTTGTCAGTAACTGTTTTCAGCATTTCTGAAATTCGTTTTCCAGGGGTCATGTACTGTAATAA
>JAUBWS010005674.1:0-20939 GCA_032270445.1 Darlingtonia californica | reverse complement strand
TAAAAAAAAGTTAAAAAATTTTAAATTATCAATGGATCACTTTCGATCCTGTTTACTCAAGACACGTGCGCATGATAAAAAACAAAAGAAACCGTTCCGTACCGTACCGATCCGTCGTTCATTTTCCGGAGTGGATAATCGCCTTTAGGTGCAGAATAAGGTAGTCTAGTTCTTAGAAATCTTCTGTATCCACTCACAATTTGGGTACTAAGTGACGGATCCAAGAATTTTACTTAAACAGTACAATGTCATGTGAAAATGATGGAAATTTTATGTAAAGGCTCAAAAATTTCATTGGACGTTTTGATGAGAAAAAATATCATGTTAAGATGTCTTGTTATTTGAAAGCAAAGAAAACCACAAAGACACAGAACGTGGAAAAGTCATCTGAAAATGCAGTATAAGCCATTTAAGAATCAAAAACATGACGATCAGGTTTCGAAAAATGTCTTAGTTTGCGGAAGAAATTTTTGCGAATGTAAAAAACTTATTAATCTCAGTTGGAGCAAATTCAAGAGAAAAGTCAGGCACTACAGGAAATAAGACTACAAAGAAGCGGATGACTACGTTTCTTCGAAATTTGGGGAATAAGTTGTTGCGGGTGAACGGTTTCTCGATTTTTTTGTGGAATTTCTTTTTGCGGATTTGGACCAAATCTGCAAAAATATATTGTGAAAAAATTTCTTCCTTTAAGGTATACAATGAAAAAAATATGCTTAATGGTATTAATAAGCTTGAAAGTTAGTGTTTCGCTTGTACTGTAGAAAATCGTTTTGATACAGCTGTATGCTGATTACCATGCAGTTTTTCATATAGCCTAAATATGGTCAAATAACTTTCTTTGGGAAAACAATTTTATCAGAAAAAATATAACAACCTAAATATAACAATTCCTAAAATGTCTCATTTTCAAACTGAAATTTTTTTTATTGAAATTTGATAAAAAAAGTCAAAAGAAGTTCTAACATAAAAGGGTTGGTGTTAGGATCTATCAACTCGTCAAGTTATTACATAAGGTACTAAGTCAGTGTGGTGGGTGTCCAGGTAGTAAGTAGGTATTTCGTGCTTCTTCGTTTCTTAGTATCATCATGGTGTCTGTGCCTAAAGTGTTGCCCTTCCCCCCACCTTGTCTTTCCTACGTTTACGCTGTTAATTGAAAAAAGAAACAAATAAATTTTCTTTTTAAACTCTTTCGTTGGAGGCTCATTATTTTCTTAAAATTTTCTCAACGATTTAAATTTAAAGGCTAATTTTCTGATAAAAAAGACGTGTATATACGATAAGATGTTAGTAATAACTTACTCTCGTTCCTCTCGAGCTACTGCTTGATTCTTGGCTACTATCTTCTATCGTTCTAAAAGAACAATAAAATATAAGTTAATAAAGGCTCGATTTCTTCAGATATCGCATAATGACTAATGTTTTCTACTTACTTTCTTTTGTTAGCGGATTTGCTTGTTTTAATTGACCTGAAATTACAAGAACAAAAACTCCAATTTTAATTTTAATTTATAAACTTTTTATATATTTATAAAATTTAAATTTTTTTTAGGAAGTCGAAGTGGAGATAGTATTGTAACTGTCAAATCACCGTCACGGAAACGGATCAAGTTGGAAAAGGTACGTTGCTGCAGTATAAGCTGATTCAATACTCTTGTTAATACAACATGTTCTTGCTTCTAAGAATTTAAGAAAGGAAATTTGTAAAAATGGTAGGAATTATGGAATGAATTTTAGCACAGAAAAAATATACCCTTCTTCTTGTTTATCGTCAGGGATACTTGAATTGACATCACTGTCTTCTTCATTACCATCATCAGTTGACTACAAAATAGGAGAGTCTAGTACGTGATACTAACCTAACAGTACGTTAAAAATGTTCATATTCCAAGTGTTTCGAAATAAAACATACTTTTGCCAAGATTACGGCTTATCCTTAGGACGCGATTTTTCATTCAAAATTGATATACGCGTTCTTATAAGTACGATATAAGGACTCTATAATGCGCGAAGAAAGTTCATAGTCACAAACCTGGTTATTTGCAGCACTAGAAATATGAACAGCCTCGTTTGATTCTGAGCCTCGCTTTGAACCAGCTTTCTTGAGTGGTGATTCATTTTTAAGGAAATCAACATCAGAGTCATCTGTACTTGACTTTCCCATTTTAGGGATACTTTTAGCAACCTTTGAAAGAGGTGTTTGGTCTTCTTCTTCTTCATCTTCATCTTCTTCATGATCTATTGTTTTCTTAGTCAACCATTTGTTACTTCCACTTGCTACAACAAAAGAGGACAATATAATTTAAAAGAATAATCAGAAAATCAGCACCATGTAGATAATAGATACATCACCTTTTTTACTTTCCATCAATGTAATCATACATATGTGCAGCCTCTTAAACAGTTCAGAAATTACGTCGGATTTATCTTATAAGTTTTTGCCACGTAGTTTCAAAGACGGAAATAAAGTTGAGGCACTATATTTCAATCTTGGTTAAGTTCGGAAATTAATATATTTTTTACTTTCTATTGTTTAAAAAAATAGGCCATTGTTATAAAACAATAGAAATCGCGAAATCCGCGAAATTTTCTCCACTTAAGGTATCAATGTCGGTAGCTAAAGCTTTGTATTATTTGGGACGAAATTTTCTTGAAAGCTTTTCAAAAAGAGATGGTAACGAAATTTTATGAAAAGTAGGTCATTTTTATCTCAACAGTTTGAAGTTACTTAGTCAAATACAATAACATCCAATATACTCAGAATTACTTACTACCATTCACGTGATAATAACATATCATATTTCTAATCTGTCCACAAAAATCCTCACATTTTGTTTTAATCGCAATAATATGTTTCAAATTCGAAACCCTTTCTGTGCCGGAAATTTTCAAGATTTTGCAAATCTTTGGGGGTCTATTTCATGACCGGGGACCGCTCCCTGGTGCATGGTCGCGGAGCTCCTAGGTTACTACCCAGGGATACCAAACATCTTGTACAATTGGTATGTACAACATGCACAATTAGATTTAATGTTTGATTGAGATCGTACCTTGAGTGAGAGATAACTTTTTCTTTATGTTCTTGTTGGCTGGAGTTCTCTGATTTCGATTTTTATTGCCAGCTGCTGATTTTTCTTTTGGATTTTTTCCAAAACTCGTTTGTTCTAAAATGACAATAAAATTGTCATTTCGTCGACGAAAACTTTACTTGATAAAAAAGGGGTTCATTGGAAATATAAATGCACCTTCTAATTCATCAGTTTCGTCAACGATTGTGTCACTCCCAGCCTCTAAGTTCGTCTTGTATGTCTTTAAAGGTGCCCAAAGTTGACCAGTCTTGTTGGACAAATTTCCAGCTATTTCATAAAAATGTTTGATTCTGAAATACAAAGAGACGATATTTTTAGCTTTTTTTTACTTGATTTACACACTTTATCTGGAAAATTTCGTCGGAAAAAATTATATTATTGTTTGAAAAAAAAGTTTTCTTTCAAAGTTAAGATTTTTAATAAATAAAGAATAAATCAATGTCATACAATGTTATACGAGAGCATTCATTCAAAGGAATCTTAGCGAATGCGAAAGAAAAAGTCCATGTAATGAGAAATGACAAGTAATGTGAATTATAATTTTTCAAGGTAGTATATAAAATTTCTCAGAAAATTGACGATTTTCAATTTTTTACACAATTCAATCCGTTATTTCCTCGATTAAAGTGAGCAAAACGATAATATTTATAAAACGTAAAAACTAAAGTCACTCACACAACTTTTCTATCGACTTTCGTCATTTTAAAAATGAACTCGTGCAATACTTCTAAGAAGAGAAGATTTGGAGGTACATCAGGTACTACTTGCTCGTCTTTCCCTTCTACTGGATAACTAAACGCATAACTGATTCCTTCCCTAAAATGGAAATACACAAGGAGTTAGTTGATTTAATTCATCTTATGTTTGTTTTTATAAGCATAACGTATATATTAAACATCTGAAGGCTGAGATTTCATTTGAATCAATTTTTTTAGCAATCTCCGGATTTAAAAGGTTTCTGAAGGAATTGATCATAACATATTAAAGAACTTGGCTTTAAAAACAATTTAAGCCTATAACGCTAGGGGCGTTATATTATAGCATATTTTGAGATGATCGCGTTTGAAGATATGCATATTTGAAGCTGAGCTCAAACTCAATATGCTTATGAAAAAAGGGTATATATTATGACATTGAACGTATACTGTACCTGTGAATTATAATGGTGCTTTTCCTAACTTTATCCGAGGTTGAATTTACACCCAACAATAACGCAAACCGACGAGCCAAATCCTACAAAAATGTGAAAAGGAAATGTAGTAAAAGTTAACATCTCCTATCCTTTAATTTACACCCAGTCATACAAAGCCTCAAATCCTACACAAAAAGGAAAGAAATTTAGCAAAAGTCAGTAAAGTTAATAAACCTTTTAATACTACCAACCTTCAGGGCAACAAAATCTTTTGATCTGGCATCAATTAAACCTCCACCGTCTTCTCGCAAGCTTTCAAACACCTGTCAAAATAATTCATAAATAAAATGAATCATGTTTTTATACAGGAAACACAAGTATAATATTGAAACGAAAGTGAGCAATATGAGAAAGTGAGTTGCATGCCTTATATACTCCAATTTGAATATGACGAAAGATCAATACGTACTTGTTGTAATGAAAAAAGTAACACTTTTGAGAACTTGATCATGTCATTGTCTCTAGCTTTGTGCATTAAATATTTGATAATATCAGAATAATCTGCGTATGCCTGAAACAAAGAATGGAATTCATTGGTATTAGATTCAAACTAATGTATCAAAAAGAAAACAATCAATAAAGAATATTTTGAGTGGATAAAACTTCGAATCGAATCAGACCATTAATTTCGCGCCTAAGTCCGAATAACTTTTCTATTTCTACTGTCCTGACCCTTTAGCATCTACTGATGTATAAGGAAACCCCTTCAAGATTTTTTACAAACCAGTCAAATCACGCTTTTGGCAAGTATTTCATGGGTCAGGCAGTTTTTGTAACTTTCGCATATGTTGACGAAAAAGTCAAAAACCACGAAGTTAGATTTAAATATACGATATGCTGAGTGAAATGCATCTTGACAAATATCATATAAACATAGGACAGAACTAGGTAAAATGATTTACGTACCCGAAGGAATTGTGCGTAAATAGGAGCAGCTAGTTTGATGTCAAATATCTCATTGGCTATCAATCTGCAAAGACCTGTAAGTAAAACTCGTTTGCCGTGCAATTGTTGAGCTTTTTTGTCATCCTCTAAATAAGAAAAAAAGAAAATAGACAAAATCGATTGAATCTCTTGGAATGAATGTGGTCGTTAACGACCTACAAAGTCAAACGACGAAACACAATTAAATTTTAGACAAGGTCCCGGTTGTTCAATCGAAGGAAACCTAAACTGGATTTAGTATCAATGACAATCTTTTATGTTTTCTAAGTCACCTAAATTGCTGGAAAAGGCAATTCTAGAATGTGAAGAGAAAAGAGAAAAGAGGAAAGATTTTGTTATTGTAAATTCAAGGCAACTAAAAAAGGTGGAATTTTCAGTGAAATAATCGTTAAGACAGGGGAAGGCAACGCGAAAGGGGAAATATTGAGGTCATACCTTCATTTTCTTCGTCCGTCTGCTCATCCTCTTCACTAATCTCACCGAACACGTGATTGATGACGTAATCACGCATGCGCACTTGTAAACCTGGATCGGGTTGGATGACGATATTTCCGAACTTTTGATCTAAAAAACGCATGAATGAATGTAAAGCTATATATATATATATATAAAAGAAGGCTATATAAGAAAGTTCATCAATTTTCATAAGTATTTACTTACCAGAATTTAACAATTGTTTTGGGAAGAACATGAACAAATCACAAAATATCTGGAAAACCTTAAACAAAAGAACAAGATGTAGTTAAAATAAAATAAAACAATATCATTTGTTTCCAAAGGAATCTTCATTTCAACATTACCTCCGTCTTCAATTCGGCATCACCAAACTGTAGAAGTTCTTCAAGTTGTTTGACAAAAGTTTTCTGACGCTTTCTCAACTTTTTAATTTCAGCCTTCAAAAAACAAATAAAGATAATGACTTGAAAGATATTTATAAATTCTACGGGTGGATGAAAAAATTACAAGGGAAACCAACCAAACAATGTACCGCAAATAAATCACAAGAAATAGGATTAAGAAGTATATAATCGAGAAAAAAAATGGGAGTCACCCAAAAGGAAAATATTCGTGGGAATTACATTTCACGGAAGACCGAACATTTCGGGAATTTTGCGGAACATCAAACCTGCGAAATCCTTGAAAGTATTTTGATGAAAACAATGCAGCAATCAGACACCCGAAACTTTATAATACCTTATCTGGATCCTCAGAGTTCAAACTGCACAAATGTTGCAAAAACATATGAAACATCGCATGTAATGATAACTTCAAAATCTAAAAAAGCAACAATTTGAAGTCTAAAGTTAGCAGTACGAACGTTCATCAATAAAACAGGAAAGCAGTTGCTTCGATTTGAAATCTTGTGAAGGTGCAGCGAACGAAGAACAAAATAAAATAAAAAATATCAACAACAAAAAAGAAAATAAAAGAAAACATAACTACACTACAATATATCATAATATCGTAATATATCATTTCATCTATATCTTAAGAGAAGTTCGAAAATCAAAAGCATTTGTAGTAAGCAGGGTTATTTAATTCCTGTATGTTTTTAAAAGACCTACTGACCTCATCGTCCACATTCCCATTGACGCCTTGTTCGATGATTCCATTCATCTCTGTATAAACGTCCATCTCTGACACATCATGGTTTTTACTGAATGCTAAAATTCTCTTAAGACCAGTAACAATATTGAAATGGCCTTGATCTTCTTTATCCTTACCATCCTATGAAACAGATATACCTCTGCAATTTTCATCCTTTGCAAAATACATGGTGCCCAAGTAAATTTTCATTCGAAATTCCAAGAAATTTTCTCTATCCTTTCAAGGACAAAATCGAAGAGAAAGAATTTTTTCAACGGCATCATTAAAGACACACAAACGAAATATGTAAAGGCATACAAAACAGATGTGTTATCTATACAAGAACCATAATCTGAACAAACTTAGAACCTGAAAATCTGTAACCGATGAACTTTTTTTTGAAAACTTTTCCAGGGCAAATAAATGCCTTAACGACGCGAATTCAAAGACAGCGGGTACCATAAAAGAAAGTGCCTATTCTAAGACTCATTTATTTCGTCACAATTTGTCAAATACATTTTCGCTAATTTCCTTATTTGGGTAAATTCCAACGATTTACGATCCACTTAAGGTTTGCCATTGAGGTAAGGTATACTTTCTTCAATGAAATTACATTTTTACGATATAAACTTAACATACCAATGGGACTTCATCAGAAATATTCTTCTTAAACCTTTCGAAAATTCCATCCAACAGTCTGTTACAAGAATTTTCCTAAAAAAGGAGAGAAAAAAACCAGTGAATCTTGAACTACTTCTGAAATTTATCTTGATTGACAATATTCATTGAAGATTTGGACAATACAACATCCACGACGTGCATGTCACTGTTTCACTGCATGTTTATTTCCTGTTGGCGTATTAGATGTACGCTACCGTGGACGTAAAAAGCTTTTTTTATGATGTTACGAGAACTCTCACTAAGGTGCAGATTCACTTTTAATTCATTTTCACATCATTTAAAGATATCTCAAATTTTTGGGAGGTACTTTTGCGTACGCTTTTGCCGTACACGTCAAACAGCTTTTCTATTCTTCAAGCCATGAATTTGTGAGGAAAGTTGGTTGGTTCGTTAATTGGTTGGTAAAAAGCGACATACCACAGTTTGTTGAATGACTAGTTCGTTATCTTTCAAATAATGATACGTATCAGAACAAACTTCCAATAACTAAACAAACAAAATAATACAACATACAGAAGCATCCAACGAGCCCAAAATACAAAATATCTGTTCTTTTTTTCCAGGAAGGTCACTTTGACAAGAAATCAAAGCCAAATGGTCTCAGAACACCTCAAAAAATATAGGAAACTAGAACGAAGAAGCTCAAAACACAAAATATCTGTTCTTTTTATCCAGGAAATCCAAAAAAAATCTAGCAGGCATCAAATGATCTCAGAACAGGTCGTATTTTCCAGGAAACTAGAATTTTAGACTAGTTATAACTCAAAATGGGCGGAATAAACAGGAACAAAAAGGAATAAAAAGTTACAAACATTTTCATCTGCAGTTTTCATCACTATGTCTTCCATGTGACCGAGAAGTGATTCTAAATGCTAAAAAGAGAACGGTTTACAATGAGATACAGACGAGAAAACGAAGACAAATAAAATCAAAAATAAATACTTTGAGAACTTACCTTTGTCAAACGTTTTTCGGCGTATAATTCCAAATCGAAATATTGGGGAATAGTAAGCAGTTCTTTCATTGTGTTGACATCGGCTTTGTACTAAAAAATTAGCGGAAGTAACATTTCTGTGTTTCTCCTAGTAATACGGTTACGGTGAACAGTAAATAGTTGTTGCTCTTACCTTTTCAACTAATTCGGGTAGATATTCCATGAAATGTATACTGAGCTCTGTTCGATCATCTTGTAAAGTCTTCTTTTCTTTGTGGCTTTGCTAAAAAATGAAAAATGTGATTTAATAGAGGCTACAAGCTAGCTACTACTAGGGTAAGAAGTAATGATAAACACTACTCACTTTCTTGCTAGTTGCTCTACCAGGAGGAGCGTTTCCAGTGGATGCTTGTCGACAAGCACAACACATCAAATCTATCAATGCACTTTCTTCTTCGTCTCCAAGTTCTAAAAATAAATTAAAAATATTTATATATATATATATATATATAGGATGAAGAGTGGTAAGCTCTTTTGCCTCAGTTGTCAGATGGTAAGCATAGAAAATCAATGACAAATACAAATACAAACGACCACGGAAAACAAGACAGCACAATGGACAAAAAACAGGTAAAGAAAATAAAAAGGGATATGGTAAATATTGGTAATAAAAACAAACGTAAGGGTAGATAAGACGATAGTAGAACGAAGTATGTGATGAGTAGAGCTAAGGTAAGAAGATAATTTACCACTCTTAGTACTATATATATAAATATAAAATATGAAAAAACAAAAACATATATGGTAATTTCCAAGGATCTACTGACCAATTAATGAGTTCTTGTGTAGCAGCAAGTTTGTTAGTGTTTTCCAATCCTAGACAAAAAAGATAAAATTTCATTAATATATCGGCATAATATTTGATTGTTACTAAGGAACCTAGTACTATTTTGATTTGAAACTGTTTATCTAACTCTTAAAGAGATTTGAAACTCTTAATCATGATAGATAATCCATTCAAGATTTGCCAATCCCTTTTCAATTTTGTCTAGTTTTCAAAATTTTTATCACAGAGATTTACTGGGTTGATTGAGGTAAATTTTCAACCATGCTTATCATATGCATGCATCTGCTAATATTATGTTATTTGAATGCTATTTGAAACTTTTCTGAGAAAAAAAACCAAACCTTGAGAAGATCGGTGTGTTCCCATAGGCTATCAACGAGATATGTACAATGTTCATGAATCTATAAGAAAAATAAGCAATGTTGGCTTATCTTGTGCTTGATGCCTCCTTAATTTCCCATCTAATCGCGATAGTTTCCAAGTATAAACAACGTCGTTATTTTAACTATTTAACAAGTTAATATGGCGAAATATTGCCCTTAACCTACGCACAGACCTCGCAAGCTCGGTATGTACTTTGGTTGCGAGCAATATTTCGCTGTACAGACCTCCCGAAACAGTTATTATTCCATAAATATATCCTTATAAGGAAACAAACTGTCGAATGCAAAATAGTTTTAGAAAATTGCCTTAAACACTCGTAGATTATTTCGTAGCCAGTGAAGAGAACCAACTAAATTCAATTTAATCATAAAGATAAACTAAGCATAGTACGTACTTCTGTTTTAATAAAGAATTCTATGATAGCCTTGATATTCATTTGTTGAAGGTAAGCTTCCTTTGAACCTGAAAAACAATTCCATCAGTTAAAGCTGAAAGTATAATACATTGTATGCTTAATTAAAATAGATAGAAGCCTGTAGAGATTGTATAATACCAATTTTTATAGGGAACCTTAATATCTCTGTGACCCTGGAGTTCCTTGTTATTTTTCCAAGAGTTTTGCCTTACATTGCCTTAAATTTTCGGTTGCTAAATTTTGATTTCCCTACGTTAACTGACAGAAGCGTCTTATCGTTTTTTGCACAAAGTGTTTTTGACACCTGTTCCTATGAATCCTTTCTGTTTCTTAACCCTATTCCAGGCAGGAGGGGGGCTTTTTGGCCCACCACGTGGTAAATGTTCCAATACCTCAAAATATGAAGTAAATTGTTGTTTGAAACTTTCATTACCTTAACATAATCTTATCAGGAACATTTTTAGAAAACTTCAAGATTGGAAAATAATTACTTGCCTAATTATGCTCAATTATCTAGAGTAAGGTGAAGTGTCAACTTATTTTGGTGTAAATAGCAGCAAAATTCAATCGGCCATAATTTTTGATAGAAAAACGATATTGACTTCAAACTGTCTGTCTGTCTGTCTGTTAGGGAGGTAAAACAGAAGAACTTGAGTTTCAATTGGAAGTTATGCTTAAGATGTGAACTAATTGTTGTTTATGTGGTGTCGGTTCGGTAGCCATTAAAAGCAGGAAAGTCAAAATTGATATAATTGGAGACTTTTGTTGTCTTTTTAACCACTAAAAGATTTTACGATTTTCATGGCTGTAGTGTAGTAGTTGATTAACCTGCTTTAGTAACTACCTATAGCTACCCTTTATTTATAAATGTTTATGACTGCTTTATTTTACTGACTATATTTTGTAATAGAAAATGTAATGCCCTTACAGTTTATCTGTTTTTTGCTAATTCAAGCTTAGCTAGCTAGCTACAGTGTCGTAGCTAGCCAGCTGCCACGTTTATGTTTAAAAATGGGCGTCGGTGCACAATCTGAGCAATTTCTCAAAGATACAGTCATAAACATTTGCAACAATTGAATTCTTTTTGAACACTGGACAGCAGGTCGGGTGCAATTAAGACCCTGGTGATACGCTGGACAGTCCACTGCCTTTTTCTAAAATGTCTGATGAATTTTTGGAGCCTTTTTTCTGCTTATATTTGCACCGAACCACACCCAATTTACACTGGACAAGATTTGAATATTGCAAGTCAGGTTACGTTCTTGCAAGTCAAAGGTGATTTGACGGTAACAAGTTTCAGAAAATGTCAAGTGTGAATATTTTTGTTCACATGGTTCGCACCCACCGGACGTTCTTCCCGGGGGCTTTCAGGTGTAATTCATGATCATTTTCAATACTAAAAATTTTACACCTGTCCATTGTACTAAACAGGCTCGTGTGCTATTCAGTGTTAATCTGTCTTGTGCCAAACCTAATTCAGTGTGTGCACCAAACTCACGATAGATACCGACATTTCTCGCACACTGTCGCCGACACCACCTTTCATGAAATGTTGGTCCTGACATTTCCCATATATGACATTTTGTTGACGAACAGAGGGTTGAACTATGTTCAACTGCGCGTAAACCCTTTTATATCAGTTATATACCAGCTTTGCATTAAAGATGACTTTGAAGACATACCATACCTTTTTTTAATTTTTTTGGTGAAGCCGCCAAGGATAATCGGATGATACGTAAAGCAAGGAATTCACCTGCAGCATGAGCCATTCTACGTTGATCACAAAATACTAACTGTTCAACTTGACTACAATCATCTTCTTGTAAAACATCATACCTGAATAACAGATTTATAGCAATTTTTATGATTGGAAAAAAATGTCGGAAAAATATTACGTCGATATTTTGTCGAATATTCAATATTTCAAAAACACAATTTCAAATGAAAATCACACGAATCATAGTGTCTATAATGTTTTAAAGCAATAGAAATTCGTTGACAAAATTTTCGACAACTCAGTTTACAAAGTAAGAACAGGGGTTGACAAACAATTTTCAAGACTTGTACTTTCACGTTCTCCTGTTTTAAATTTCACGTTCACGTACTTCTGAATAAAATAACGAGTACGGCCAAACAGTATGTACGAAAAACATCTACAAAAGAGAACCTGAACATATTAGCAAGTTTTAGCATTCCATCTATAGATAAAATCCAGGCGCGGATCTAGCGGTACTGCAAAATTACAGGAGGAGAGCGAAAGGTAATTTAAAAGTCATTATCTATTACATAATGACAATAGATAATGACTTTTTAACGATCTTTTACACTCCTCCTGTAATTTTGCAGTACCTCTAGATCCGCGCCTGAAAATAGTTGTCTACAGTATTTGCTTCTGGTGTAAATTGTTTGATGTACATTTTTTTGTGTACCTTTAACTCTTTGATTTTAGCTTACGGAGACACATCTAAAACCACGTACGTTAACGCAAAAAAAACCTGAAGAAGTCAGGCAGTATGAAAATCACAAGGATTCGAGTACGTCATATACGCATGAACACGACTTGTCAACCCTATGGAGTATAGTATGTACTTGTAAAGAAGCGTTGCCAATTTTATTGCTTTCACCGCAACATCTACATCAGTATCCAATGTCATGTGTATCATTCGACTCTAAAAGATTGAAATGGTATGAGATGTATAGAACCATGTATTTATGAAGATATGATCTGCGCTGTACTTTTGAAAGTTTCACGTGTTTAGGCATTATGTTAGTATTATTACTAATCAAATGGTCGAATACAATTTAATTGACGTCTTTGCTTAAGTTAATTCAAAATTTTCTATACATAATTTTCTTCTAACTTTTGAAAGTTTTCACTATTTGTTGCTCCCGTGACTAATGATAAATAAACCCATGTTTAATTATTTGTAAAGTGATGAACATTTTCATTGCCTTTTTGTCGAAGGTATATAAAAATACTTCAGTTGTAACAGACTTTTGATACGATTAATCTGTTATTCTGCCATTCCCATATTAAAGTTACAAGCATACGTTGTGGAATTGACCTCGTTAAATTAAAAGACAAACAAACAAACAAACCTGAAACCTTCCAGTAAACAGTTCAAGTTTATCAATGAAATCTTCATTTTTGTATAATTCTTCTAATGCATTTAACACTTCTAATCGTACTTCGCCAATCTTGAAATTTAATGATTATAATTATCAAGTGATTTATTACATACAACTACGTAGTCATTCATGACTGAAAACAATATAAGCGAAGTTGATGATTGTATTTTATCAAAGTTAAACAAATATATGTGCATGTGAAAGACAAAAGGCTAACTTAAATTTTGTTGTATCATTTATTAAATTTGAATAAATACTCACTGAGCTATAACGTTTTAAAAGTAAATTGTACTTTTTAAAATACCAAAAACGGCTAAAACAGGCTATTAATTTCCCTTGTTCTTTGTTGTTTATTTAATGACCCTCCATCTTAGATGAAATGTAGAAACAAAAGGTATTGACTTGGATATTTAGTCGCCTGTTTTTTGTCGTTTTTAGTTGCGCATTTTGACTTTAAAATCATATAACTCAACGAATAATAATTCAAATTTAATAAACGATATATCAAAATTTAAGTCAGCTTTTTATCTTTCACATGCACATAAATTTGTTTAATTTTGTTAAAATACCATATTACAGCACTCTTTCGACTTTGTATACGTTTTCTTGGGTCACCCGGTAGACATAGAAAAAGACATACTTTATCATATAGTGTCCAACCAAAGTATCTCAAATAATTTTGATCAAGGAAGTATGAGCTATACTTCAACATCCATTGCCCCATTTCAGCGATACAAGTTTTCCTGATTTCTGGACGAACATCTCTGCCAAAAAAATATTCAAAATTAACTATGACTTCATAACATTTACCTTCTTTAATTTTACAATTCATAGTAGAAAACATACCTATATCGATGTACAAAAATGGCAGAAAAGATGCGCTTCATCATATCTTCTAACTCTGACTTGTTTTGGTTTAGCTAAAAAGACAATCCCTGATGAAATTCTAATTGCATACCAGGGTGTGAAAAGAAATCAATGGAAATAAAAAACAAGGAATCAATAAACAATAAAATAGTATATGTAGCAGGCTAACCTCTTCTCTTCTTCTTTTTAACTTTTCAATTTTTTCCCGAGATTTTTTGTTTGCTGTTTTCTGACTTTCTAAGTCCAATTGTCTCTACAAGAAGTAAATAAGTAGTTAGCTAATCTGTAAATCGAGAATTTAACAAACACATTTCCTCCACATGCCAAAATGAAGAGCGCGTAAAAGAGTCTTACACTGAAAATCTGCGCGGTGTAAAATTGCACCTTTTCGGGTGTAAATAGTGATTTACACTCAAAGGGCTAAATTTACACCTCAAAAGAGTGTAATATTGAGTGTAATAATGAATTTACCTTAAAAGAGTGTAAATTTACTCCCCAAGGAAGTATATATGTACATGTTGGGCGCGTTAAAAAAAACTTGAACCAGTTGTTCTTTTGCTTTAACAACAAAAAATATAGCGATATATCGTCTTGTGATCTGAGATATTTTTGAAGGTATACCTGCTAATAAGTTACAGACACCTCTGACGGAAACAAAAATTGGATGAAACGAAAATTGCGAAAAGTAATATTTGTCACGCTGAACAACTGGCGCGCCTGATATTTGGGCCCTTTTAATGTTTGCGCACCCAATTTTTGGAGGCTTGAACATTTTTTTTTTTTAAATGACAAATGTATGAACCTGTGTATGGTCCATCTCCACTCCGACTTTCAATGCAACGTCAATCAATGCAGTAACGATCTTCATTCCTAAAGAAGAATAAACAAAGAACCAAAGTGAGATAATGCAACTATTTTAACGAACTAAGCTTAACAAAAATAAGAGCTTCTGATTAGTATTTTTAGGAGTAAACCAAGTTTGTATATAGGGCGTTAGCCAGGTTTCAAAAAAAATTCAACGTATTTGAAAATTGGGAAAGAAATGTAGGTTTGAGCCCAGGTGAGAGTCTTAGAATTTTTATGTATGTAGAATACCAATTTGACATCGAATTGGACCATTATCTATGGATTTATTTTATAAGTGAAGACAAGAGAAGAATGTATCTAGATAGACAAATATAAAATAAATTACACAAAGCCGTGTATAAGTAAAGTAAACACAGACGGTTCTTTTCCAAGTTTAAAAGTCTTTTTAAAAATCAAATCACAGTATCTGCAATATCAAAGACCAACAGCTGTAGATAATATAAGCAATTCTTTTTAAACCTTCTATTTGTTTAGTGAGCCATATTTTCCTCAAAGACACAAATGGGAATTTTTTTATTTCGAGCAATTGGGAAACCGCGTTAAACGCGGAGTTTTTTTGCCTGAGCTAAAACCCTGGTATACCTATTCAAAGAACAAAATAAAATCCAGCTCATTAACAAATCATCAAGAAAAGGTAAAGATAATATCAAAACTTTATAAATAAATTGCAAAGATACCTGCCAGGGTACTGGTATGTCTGAAAGCACGAACTTGTGAATCTGACAACCCAGTAATCCAACAAATAACGATGTCCATCATCTCATCATCATAAATGATATTGTGTTGAGATAAGTTGATTAATTGAAGAATGAATGACATAAAGTTACTCTGAAATAAAGAAATTTCACTCTCAAATACATTGACAACAAGTAATTGTTGATATAGGTGCCAAATTAACAGTAATAGTCAGTAGCCAGTAGTGACCTGGTGGTTAGGGTGCAAGCTTTGTAATCTCACGGCTACGGTTCAAGCCTAGGTCACATCCCTACTATAAATGACGCCAACCTGAGCTTCTATATCCCGAATGATGAAAGTTGGACGAGAGTTAGTCAGAGAAGATAGGATAAGGATTGAAGATCTGGACAAAAGCAATAACGTACTCCTCTCCTAGGAAGTGGCCCTGGCTTTGAGGGGGAATTCAAATTTAAAAAAACTTTTCTGAAATCAGTAAATGAAGCCACAGGAAAAGATTTTATACTTCGCTTTATCAACTTACATGACTGTCTACTTACTTTGAATTTTTTAAATTCTGGTCGTGTGATTATTAGAGGGTATTCTTCAGCTTGTTCACCGAAGTTCTCTGTCAAATGACGAATACCAGCTACAGTATCTTCAGCTTCTAGCATTGATTTTGATACTTCAGCTAAGAAAAAGGATTTAAGAATGCCTTCATATAAATTTCTTTCTTAACTCATATGAATAAAGAAGCAACACAATCAAATACCATTGCAACCAGAACTGTGAACGAAAAACTGCACAAGTTCAGTCATTGCTGTTGTTTTGTCATTCTGATAACTTTCAATCCAATCATTAATCACACTCTAAAAAAGTAAAAGTACTGTCTAGTTAAACTCATCACATTTATTGGAAATAAAACTACCTGATCGGAAAGGGTTGCAGTAATATGTGACGGTCTACGGGAAAAGGGGGCATAAAGCTATCCATAATTCGCTTGTTTGCCTCTCAAGATCTTTAAAATGATTTTGCAAGTGGGTGGAGTATGATCGCGGTAAAAATGACCATGCCCCCTTTTCCCATGGATCGTCACATATTATGCTTAATCTGCTGCAGTCAAAGAATGCGATTCAAAATTATTGATAGTAGACTGTGGAATCAGCTATTAAAGACAACCAGAATGTATGAAAATTATACTTTGAATAACTACCCATAACAACAAAAAGTCTATGTTTCGATTGATTGCACACATTTTTCAAAGTGCTGTAACTTAATTGTAACTTTATTTTCGTTTGAATAATAGTGATAACAGGTACACACATAAATGCAGAAAATGCTGAAAATGAAATAACTACTCTAAAACATTTTGAAATCTTACCATCATCGCACTTTTTCCGTCTTTCACAATGTCAAATAACGAAACTTTTTTTGAAACGTTGGACTTGTTTGCACCTTTGGTCTTTTTCTAAAAAGAAAATTGACGCATTCAAGTGAGTTATACAACAAAAAATTTAGGAAGTTTTGAAATATTTCAAACTACTGATACATTAGAAAACACAGAAAAATGTTGATGTGAAAGAACGTTAAATCTAATCAATATCAATATCATGGAACCAAGACCAGAGGTAACATCTCCACATGATCCTTTTGCAGTAATTGAAAAGTCACATTAACAGCTGATGTTAGTCTTGGATCTGTTGATTCAATGTCAGTTTTTTATGAAAAAACAAGTTTTTGAGTCTGAATGAGGAGGTCATTATCAAAGATGATGCTTTAAAGGAACTCAATTTAATGGTAACTAAATTTTGAAGAAATCAAATTTTCTGGAAGACATCAAAAACCGAGAAATTCGCAAAATTTAGTTCCTTTAAAGTAAAGGAAATGAATAATGTACAAATGTAAATAGCGATAAGACAGTTTGTATGCCGTAGGTCATTATTGCAACACAATAGGCCTGGGTAAAATACATATTCCACCTGTAAGGGTATCTAAGTTCCTCTAAAAATGGCAATCTACCTAAAGTGCCAAAGATATACTTTTGAGTTGCGGTAAGTATACACAAGATCTTTCGCTAAATTGGTCCATTTTAATTTTTAAGACACTTTATTGTCTTTTATCAACTGTAGAAATCAAAACAGATTACAGCTTGCAAAACCTCTACCACCCCAAATTGTTGAGTGCATTTAATGTTGCAAATTTTGATTTTGAAGAATTTCATATGGATTGAATTTTTTTGTGAACTGGTTTGTCTTTAAATTTTTTTTGGATGGATTAACTGTTGTGTGAGGCCCTAAAATATAATCATGAAGTTTTATCCACACAAAATTTATCCACTTAATATAAAGTAATGAACAACATTAGCTCCGGTCTCTTCAAGAGTTAAAGGATCTAAGGATTTGACGTAAAAAGATTCCATAGAATTGGCCAAAACATTCAAGAACATCAAAATCTTTTATTAGGGTGCAGAATTTTTAAATTCTCAGAAAAAACGAAAGTTCCTGATAGTTTTTTCAAATCATAATCATGTATGCATCTGCACTCCCTTGAGATTCACCTCAGCAGAAATACAGTACTACAAAATATTACATACCACTGTTACATCAAGACTAGTCTTCTTAGCTTGTCTTTTCTTTGGAACAGGAAGTGGTTTCTTGAAAGCTGCTAATGTTTCGTCATCACTATCTACTTCTTGTGATTCTCCAGTTAAGGTGACATCGTTGTCCCTAAAATGAAATTGTCAATCCATGATAATCAAATGACTATTACTTGAAAAAGTATAGAATATAGATTTTCCTGGAAAGAAAATTCATAGTGAAACACTCTCTCCAAAGTATACCTGAAAGATGTTGAATTTCTATGAAACAATCTGGACAGGCTTTATTATAGTACAAATGTTGTTATGAAAAACTAATTAACCACTTAAGTGCCAATAACAAGCATATTTGTCATGGGATTTTAATATTTTTTGTGGTCCTGGACCCCTGGGTAGTGACCTAGGAGCTCTGTGACCCATGCACCAGGGAGCAGTCCCTGGTTAAGAAATAGACATCTTCAAAGATTCCCAAAATGTTGAAAATTCACGGCACAGAAGCGGTTAAAGATCTTAAGTACTGACATGGATGTTTCAAAAATTAAATAAAAATCAAAGTATACATCAATTTAAAAACTGATAAAATTTAGGACGTTAATTGTTGTCAAGAAAATTTCAAAACACTACATGACAAGCCTTATACCATACTGTTGTATGAAAATAAAACCTTATATATGTCACTCATCGTTCGAAATAAGGGTTCGCAGTTGCGAAATCATTAATATAAATCGAGCACTCTGTTTCAATTAAAGAAGAACTTATTATTGCTGTAAACTTTTAAAACATGTGGGGGAAATTGTCCTATCTTGACTTCACAATAGTGGAAAAATTTCTTTCATTAGAGTGTTTGTTTTTGCCTCATTTGAAGAATAATAAAATTGTATTGTAATGTAGACATCTTCGAGGAGTAGATTGTCAAATTATAAAGAAAGGACACATCTTTTTATGGAAAATACTCTTTCGTTTTTATTATTAGCTGTCAAATTTCTAATCGTACTTCACCAACCTTGAAATTTAATGATTATAATTATCAAGTGATTTATTACATACAACTACGTAGTCATTCATGACTGAAAATAATATACTAATATAATAATTAATTATAATCATTAAATTTCAAGGTTGGCGAAGTACGATTAGAAGTGTTAAATGCATTAGAAGAATTATACAAAAATGAAGATTTCATTGATAATCTTGAACTGTAAATAGAAAGACCATAAAAAGATGTGTCTTTCTTTATAATTAAATTATGTATTTTTAGTATGGGACGAAACATCCATAAAATTCTATATTTTCTCTCTCTGAAAGCTGCCCATTCATAATAATTAAAATAATTCGCTGATTCACTGGAACTATTTGCAATTTGATATAAACGATTCGCAAACTGAACGAAAATCTCTTTTATTTTAGCGAATCGTTTTTCATTGTTAATTCGATCCCTTTCACCTTAGCGTATTTTGATAAATACTTGATTTTATTCACAAATAGAAAACCTGAAGACCAGGTTTTTGAACATTCCTTCTCAGAAGAGAACTGGAACAATTTTATAAACTACAATTTTAGACTACAAAGTGATATTATTAAATGCAACTTCATAATATTCAATAAAATAATAAAGCTTTTACCCATCAATTGTTGTATTGCTGATGGCAGGTGATATTAATAAAGGTGATGGCTTCCCAGACGAAACAACTGACTTTTTTGCACTAGGTAGTATTGGTGAGGCATCAAAATAATCAGGTTTTATTCTCGATCTTGTTGATGCTCGCCGGTTTGTACTAATAGTCTGTTGAAACAAAGAACAGTATCAAGAGAAGCAAAGAAATATTAAAGAAACGCAAAAGATCTTGAGAAAACTATTACTTGAAATATTACCTTTTTCTTAATTTCTGTACTTCGATTGGCTGGACTGACAACATTTGACGAGCTGACTTCACTACTATCAATAGTCGTCTCGTCAGCTGTCATTTCAATCATAGATGGGTCATCTTGAATTGATTCTTCCATTTTGTTTTTAATTTGCTATTATTCCTATGACAAATTATAACAACATTCAAATCTAATGTTACATGTTACATTTTTTTATAAAGTTAAGTCATCAATTTACCAACAAAGAAAAAAAACAGTAAGAACATGTCAATACCTTAAAGTAATGAATTTTTGCAGTTTTAAATCATGTTAATTGCAAAAGTATAAAATTTCTTACCCCTTCCTCAAATTTGGTTCTTGCAAAATTAAAAACTGGCAAAATTTCATTTTCAAAATCGTTGACATTTTTTTCAACAAAAATTTTTTACAGCAAAAATCTATTTTAAGGTAACCCGTCACTTCAGGTATTATTTCAAAAATCAATTTTAATTTCATTATTCTATTAGCTTTGTCTTATTCCATTCAAGTCAAGTTTTTATATTTTCATTCTTAAAATAAATTGTTCCCAAATGAACCCCAAATATTATCCAAAAACATATTATGACATTCAATTTTTTTAAAAACTGTAATTTTAATACGAAACTTATATTTGCAAAAATCATAAATCTTCATCTTTTATGATGGCAGACCTGCATTTACAAAAATTACGTGAAATGCATTACTTTTCTTCCTTTAGACTTCAATTTAAGGGGTCATCCATTAATTACGTTCGCATAAAATCACCCATTTTAAGACCCCCCCCTCCCCCCTTGTTCGCATTCAAACAATAGAAGTTACGTCATAAAACAATACTTGTTCGCTTTTGGTT
>JAUBWS010005563.1:0-20940 GCA_032270445.1 Darlingtonia californica | reverse complement strand
GATGTTTAGAACGGACAGTCTAATAAATGCCTTGAAAGCTAAGTTGTAATTTTACTTAAAGGAATATTTTTCAAAAGACTATACCAATAAAATATAGAGACCCTATACCTATATAGAATATAAGAAATTTCTTACCACACCAGGAGAAAGGACAAATATTAGAGGTGTCCTTGTTGTTGAATCTTCCAAAACAGATCTCATATCCAAAACAGGTGGCTCCACAAATCTATGAACGGATTTATAACATATTTAGTCTACTGTTAATTACTGTGGTAAGAGAGTGTGCATGAAGCTCTAGTATACGTCGAAAAAATTAAGCCCTGCAGAAAACGCAGAACAGGAGAAAGAAACACGTCTAAAACAAGGTAATTAAATCAATGAGAAACTTTTGACGACAGTTAAATGAAACCCGCACGAAAAAATGAAACCCACACGAAACTTCTCCACCAAAGGAGCTTTCTTCTAGTATGTGTAAGACTATCGATATCACGATTATTGTTGCAAAAGTAACTTGCTAAGATGATAAAATACATTATGAGAAAAGTTAACTTACTTGGATCCTAAGTTATTGACAATAAATGACGTTGCACAGAAGCTCACTCGATCAGGACGTAAGGAGCGAACGATAAGCATACGTTGCAATTCGTTGCACGCGTTCTCCCATTCTCCTGGTAAAGACGCATTTTCTGGTTCACTGGATGTAAACCAGACATTCCAATCACGTGGGTATTGTTCAAAGGAAGCAATCATACCATGGAAGTTGGGTAGCCTGAGAAAAAACAAAACACAAAAAACAATCAAATTCCTTTCTCACCGTCAGAGTTGGAATGTACTCTGCTAACCGTTGGTGTAGCGTTAAATAAGGGACTTCACTTCCATCACGTTCCCAACTGAGTTCAAATCCATGTTTCGCCATGGACCGGTAGCTCAGTTGGTAGAGCGATAGCACTAGAAATGCTAGGTCGTGGGTTCGAGTCCCACAGTCTGGCCGCTTATCAATGGTAAGGTAGCCAGCGATATTTCACTTCGCATTCAAATTTCTCTGATCATTTGATATTCAACAACATAAAGTGATAACTTTAATTAAAAAATATTAAATTCACTTATTAGTGGAAAATGTGTTGATGAAAAGTGACCAAATTCTCGTCGAGTGATGAATGTACCCGGTTTAAATTTACTAGACGAAATATTTTCACTGACGGAAAACTTCCCAAGACGAGTATGACTCTTCGCGCCAAAAGCTTTTTTATGAAAGAACAGAGGTGAAAATTACAAAAATGTACATTATCAGACATCCATATCGCGGGAAAAGAGTAATTGAATATAATACTGGTGACCAAAACTTTCCCTGTCAAGGTACACTACACTAAAATTTTGACTCACTTATCCAGTTCTGTAATATTGTCCCAAGAGGCATCAGATAACCAAGTAGAACACGGGTTATCCATTTGTTCCTCTCGGTCCAGAACAACACCACCACGCAAGAAGAAGTTATACTCATCCATGTTGATTTTACCAGATGCTTCCATGATCTTTGTACACATTTGAAAGGAGAAAAGTAGTTTATGTTTCTCAAATAAACCACGGCACGTGTATCTGAAAGACAAATTAAAATTATTCACATTCAGCGGAAAAAACTTCCATGTATATGGATAAAAACTATTTCAATTTGTTCGAAAGAAAAGAAAACATACGAGCTGTCGGAAATTAAGAATTTTGAATAAGGAAGAAACCGAATTATTTTGAAATCTATTTCTTTGGCAATTTGTATTATGCGTGAAGAAAAACCATCGAGATAAGCTTCTGCGAATCTTTATTTTGATAAAAATTCGGGAATAAAGTGCGAAAAAAGCCTGAAGTAAAAGTTTGTTTCAAGAAAATTTAAAGTAATCTAGTAATATAATATTGCGAGTTAATTGACGAACTTCACCGGCAAAAATAAACAAATTTTTCCCACTATCCAAAATATACGAAGTAGCTTACCGATAAACAGCGTATGTGTGGAATTCGTTAAGATTCTGTATCCTTTCTTCAAGTTTTTGACTTCGTTTACTTTTATCAATCGAATTATTGAATAATTCAATATACGCATCAAGGGAGAACTGGTACATAGGATCGATTCGACCCAAATCGTTCAATACAAAGAAAAGAATAGAGGCTCGTTCTGCACATGGTCGGTAACCCTAAAAACACAATAATGAATTTTTCTCAAGCATAATCTTAAAGGACATTTTGCTCCCGATTTTCTGGGGGTAGGGTATATTAACTCTACGAATTGACGTGTTTTACCTGACGCTCAAAATCAATACCCTTTTAGGTGCCATTGTCCACCATCAATGGAAGTTTTGGGCAACTACCGAACATTTTTCCAAAGTTGCCAAAATAACATAAATAAACTGGAACTTCGTGACTTTGCGAGAGCGTTTGAAAAAGTAGAGTAGATAAAGCGCTGAATGCGCAACGAGGAGTCACGTGTTCGACTCCTTCGTGAGACGTTCGGTAGTGAAATTAGCCAATCACTGATAATTCTGCATGGTGCCTAAATATTTCCAGGAATGCAAGATCCTGACTAATGACAGGTCATGTAGAACTAAAGAGGCTATGCTGGGTAAATAATTACATCGAACTAAAGGTTAAGTTCATACCTCACGAGCTGTATCGATTTTAATTTCTGTTTGTTCACTTGTTTGCAATTGTTCTGATACTTCTGATGACGTAATCTTGGACGTGTGTAACGTATTCACCAATTGTTCGTCGTCAAGCAACGATCCTTGTGCTGTACTCAATAGCCTATCATAAAATGATAACAGAACATATTTTTGAAAAGGAGTCTTAGAGTTGATATGGCTTAACGCTTACCCTTAACGTAAAGTTCAGGAAAGGATCATTCCAATCAAAATTTATGTAGTTGAAAAATCCTGGAATATATACTTTCAATTCGTAATAATTTATGTAGAAAACTAACATTTTTAACCTAAAATTCACAATTATGTATATTGCAATCATTCACGCGGTTAAGATAGAATACGCCCTCTTTTTTGGAAAGAGAAAGTGCTTTAGTCGAATTTTCATAGTTCTTTATTTATGTTGATAGCAAATAGAAAAGCCGTTCAAATAGCACAATTTTATGTTCACAGACATAATTCCAACGTCCAAACAACGTTTTTAGTGAAGCGATATATGACACCATGATGAAACGACGTGTGCTAACTGAGTATGAGGTTTTGTTATCACAAAGGAAACATATAGTGACCAAAATAACCATCTCTCTTAACAGCATCAGAGGCAAGAATTGGGTCGCTTCATAATATTTCTGTCAGTTTTCCTGTCTTGGTAAAAGCATGACTTTAGTTTCAATTTGAGAATAAATAGTTCGATTAATTTCGTATTTTTCATTCGGCACATTGCACTACATACATACCTCAGGATTTCATCTTCAAGTTCTTCTAATTTCTTCTTACCAGCTGCAATGTTGATAACTAACGAATCTTTTTGTTCTTCAAGTTCAGGCCGTTCTTTACGCACCACAATACCAAGAAGTTGCGCTTCAAGACCTACAATAAGATTAGAAATTGCTTAACTGAAAAATATCGAGAACCAAAACAGTTTATAAACCTTTCTGAATACAGATCAATCACCAAATTTAAACTTAGGAAAGTAAATAAATCATGCCAAATGCAGACGATTTATTATAGATAGCCTCTTCGTTTATATAAACTGATCTGAGTCTTTCTGATCGAATACTAACTAAACTAAAGGAATTCATATGGAATTACCAGGGATTGGCAATGTATTCAACCGGAAAGAGAACATTCGTGAGTTCTAAGCTCAGCAAGTTGAAAACCAATTAGCCCCAAATCGACAAGTTTAGCGACATACCTTGCTCTTTGACAGCGAAATTAACGATGGTAGTTTTTGTTGAAATCTCCGGTGTATAATGTGGATTGCTGAGCTTGGTGCAAATGTAGAATTTGAATTCTGGGTTGTACTCAACTTCTTTATCGCCAAGTTTTATGAGTAAACGTCCACCTGAAACAAGGGCAGTACGAGTCGATTTAATTTGACAAAATTTTAAAATCTTAAACCAGACCAGCAAGTTTAATTCTGTAGTAATAATGTTTTCAACTGCCATTGTTTTTTTTGACGATAATCAAACATGTAAAGCAAAGTTCAAACAACTACATAAAACATAAATGTTACACCAATGTGAAAAAAAAGAAAAGAAACACTCCAAAGCTTCGAAAGAACGCCCATTCTAAATTTTCTAAACGCCCGCGGCCGTTATTCGAAGCATTTTAGTGAAGATTTATACCTTGTTTCACTATGGATTTATTGAGAACAGGTGCCAGGGATGGATCAAGCTCTTCAAAAACATTCTGCAACAAAACAGGAGATCCAAATTGTATCGCATTCTCTAATGTTCTAAGATAATCACTCTGTTGTAAATCAATGATCTTCAACCCTCGTTTTCCTTCCATATTTTTAATCCATTTAATTGCTTGTCCCTGGGGATCCACCATCAACGGCCAACGGCTTCCACGCTTCACAATACAACCGTTCTCTGTGGAAAACGAATCGGAAGGCAGTCCTTGGATGTTCCATTCCCGGACTTGTGTCGGCTTTGCCATGAAAGCAGAAAAGGAGAAATCCGGATTGCAAGACACTTGCAGTTTTTTTATTTCAGCCAGCCATGTTTTTTGTACCAGGTCGTCCCGGTAGCTGGAAAGGAATGGTCCGGCATACGATAGAAAAGCGGCTGCCACCAAACAATCGCCAACAAGATATCCTATATTTTGTTCATAAACCTAGAAGAAAGTAAGTTTTATAACCTCAATCTGTCAAAACATGAAAACGAGGCTCCTGACAGTGGTATGATGTGGCTTATTATCAGCGCTAATAAGTGAAGTTTTAAGACAAGTATTTATAGGAAGAACTAAGATACAAATTATATACACTGATTGGTAGGAGGAATGGTGGACAATTGAGACAATAAATTCTCTCGATAAATATTTTAAAAATCCAAAGTTTTCAAATATTCAATCTAATTTAAATTAATGTTTTCGTAAAAAATATGAGCTACACTGAATTATCTTAAAATACTAATACCAAATTAGGACAAGTACTTCCTAACAGAAAACCAAAAAACATGTTAGCAAAGAAACCTACCTCTACACTAGCCTCCCATCGTTCTCTTTCACCACCCAGGCCAGATACAAGCTTTCCAGCTCTTTCAAGCTTCAACTCCAGCATGTTAGCTCGGTTTCCAAGCTCTTCTTTTTGCGCTAGTTTCTCATCATAGTTTTTCTTCAGAGTTTCAATTTTGTCAGTAACTTCCTTCAATTTCGCTTTAGCTTCCGACAATGTTCTTTGCTTCTCGTTCAACTGCGCGGTGGCATTGGCTAACCGTTGTTTCTTCGGTTCAACAACCCGGAATATCCGGCCATAAATTTCCATGGCACGCACCCACATGCATAATGACTTAGCAGCACCAGACACACGACCGACGATGTCCGGATGAAAATCAGGTTGAGAACAATAAGCACCGATCTTCTTCAAAACTCGATCACTAATGTTGTCCCGATCAAAATTGACCAATTTCTCGATAAATCCAGTGTCACCTAGAAATTTTAAACCCTAATTTAATATAGTTTTATACAACTTATTATACAACTTACAGCTAGCTCAAAAGAACCGTAGAATTAATACACTAAGCCGTCAGTATTATTAACCGAAAAATCTACGAGAGATAACATATTTGCAAAAAACTTCCTTGAGATCATAGGGTACTTTTTATTTACAAAATAGCACAACTATGAGAGGATTTTACCTTACCCTTTTTCAATTTTTTTAGGGAGGTTTGGGAGGACAGTGAATCGATCATATTAAACACTTTTGATACCTTTTAAAATGCTGCACTTACTCGCTATAAATAAGAAGCACAAAAATTCCAATTTATAGGGGAAATCATGTTAAATAGAGCATGACATTTAGAGGTAACAAATTGCAAAGTTCAATGGAGTGAGAAATATAATGAAAAGCGCATCGAAAATCTACGATCCACACAGCTTGTCGCGTACATATCTCAAATAAATCTATGTAAAACACCTTACCCAGTTGTCTTTTTGCTTCAGCCCAAGTTGGTTCGTTTCCCTTCAATAGCATAACAGCTTCCATGACTTTTTGCACCAACGGTGGAGGAATGCTGTACGATTTGATCTCCGTCATATCTTTCTTGTTCAAAGATTCCAGAGCCTTCATAGCATCTTGTAGAGCAGGCAAAGCTTCGTCTAACTCTAGTTGAGCGCTTTCTGCAATAGCACGACATTTAACTTCTTCTTCGGCTATCTTCTCACTTCGTGTGGACACAGACTAAAAATTGAATGAAGAGTTTAAAATAGTGTCTCTCATAAACACAAAGCCACATTGTACTATCTACATATTTGTAGACTCACTTCCATGGGAATTTGGGTACCCAACATGACAATTTTTCGGATCTTATTCATTAGACTTTTTTGGGCTGTGATCGAGGGTTTTCCCCAACTGAATGTTGGTATGGTATCCACCTAAGAAGGCGGTATATGGTATCCACCTCAGAGGGTGGTATATGGTATCCACCTAAAACGGCGGGATCTTAACTGATAACAGTTCCGAAGAATTGGAAAGACATCCCGAGAAAATTTTGAATAAAATGTGCTTGTTCTTGTGAAACTGTAACCGAGGGGCTATAAAGGCGCTGAACGTGTACATAGTGAGTCTCGAGTACACTAGCGACGTTAAGCAATCTAAAATCTACGACGTAAAACGTTGTGCAACCGTTCTGGAAATTAGCATACACAAGCAACTTCCAGCAGCACAATCGATCAGTGTCTAAGTTCGGCTGCCGGTACGTCGTGGATCTTGGTTAGCTTAGCTTCGCTACTGTTAATTCATCATGGTGATCTGGTTATTGGGAAGACATTGATAACAATTCATGAACAATTGAAGGGATTATCTTAGGTAAAGAATTAAATTCACTTAAATTTTACTTATACAGACCAAAACAAAGTACAAACCTTTTGTTGTTCATCAGCTTCTCGTTTTTGTTGAACAATAACCACTAAGAATTCTTCACATTGTTTTTGAAATGCTGCCACTTGAACTTTCGCTTCTTCTAATTCTACTGACATTATCTCCACCTACAAGAAACAATAAAATGTTGTCATTTCTGTGGATAAAAGCACACACCGAGATGTATTATGTGCCTTTGCCAGATTTTTAGCGGTGAGGTTCACCAAACAATGGAAGTCTTTATTTTTCTCTTTGGTGATTATCACCGCTGAAATTCAAAAAACGTACAGGCCCTTTTAAGTAAAGTAAAGTTAGCGCCCGTTGGCAGAGAGAGGGTCATTTACCAAAAGGCAAAGAGCATAACTCTAGATTAAAAAGGCACTGATAACCAAACAACATCCCTAAGAAGACCCCAGTTTCAAGCGATTTAGATTAATTGAAAGTCTTATCCGGAAATTATTCAAAAAGCCTTAAATCGGCAAATAGGAATTCTGAAATTCAAAGGAATTCGAGAATTCAAAAGTCTTAGCAGGACCACCAATAAATTCATCACAACTACAAGAGATGAATACCTTTTCTCTTGTATCATCAATCTTTTCCAAACCATTCTTCAATTTGTTTGCTGCGTCACCAAGTTCTTTATGTTTCTCACCCATCAACCTGTTTACAAGAGTCAATTTTTTACAGTGAGAAATTCATAACCACTGACCATTTAGATTTCTATAAAGATACAACTTAGATACTTTTCCCTCTAGATAGACCCCGTGTAGAACCAAAAATTTGCTAACTTTTAAGTAAAAAAAATAATGCCATTTAAAGCACTTCATTAAAGTTGCAAGTAAACAAATGTTATCACGTTGCACAACTACTCAAGGTATAAACAGGTGCAAGAAAAAAACTTCTCCATATTTTTCAACCATATTTCGCAACAGGGAATTTTAGATATTTTAGACGATTTTACAAGTAGATAATACAATACAATCAAAACTTTTCAGCCAGGTTTCTAGATATCTTTTAAAAAGTTTCTAGATAACCTAATCTTTCTAGATAAGATAATGATTTTCAGGAAAAAGGCGTAGAAAATTCTTTTAAAAGATTTACGTTTTATATCCAGTCACGAGTTCAAGATAATTAGTGGGTGTGACATAATTGTGACGTTTCATTTCGAATAACATTTTCTTTGAAATTTCAACGACTGATTGATGCATTGTAGCAAAAACTTTAGACACGCCGGCTTTCACCTAAAATACAACAGATACAAATTACTGAATAACCAAACATTCCATGTGCAATATTTGAAGACGGAGATGAAAGAGGAGACTCTTATCTTTCCAATGAATCCAGTTTGATTTTCTGAATCGGTTTAGTTTGGCAGTTATTCAAGTTGAAATTTTGTAAAAGTTTTGGTTGAAAATGATATATTTTTCTTTTTCTCAGTCGTGAAAGGGTTAGGAAGTAGTTGCATTTTAGTTTCGTATGTTGAACAGCGTCGCAAAAACAACTATAAAAATTCAGATTATTAGAATTAATGCAAACAACACGAGACAAGCCATACTATCCATCCGTGAGAAAAAGCATGGGAAAATCAGCTGCAAGAAAAATTGACATGAACTTTTAAGAAAAAAACCTACCGTGTCATCTCCAATGTTCATATCTTCTAAGTATTTCCCAGCAACCTCTAGCAATGCATCATGGGGCCATTCACTGAACCAATCAATGGTCGTACAATTAACAAATGCTGGATACTGCCGAATCCGATTCCTTGTCGAAATAAAACAAATAATTACATTCAACCATATATGGAAGAAATTGGTCCATATACGGTAATATACGAGTCTGTATTCGGTAGAATTTCACGCTGTGATTTTTAGAGTTTTTCCGTTATTTCATTCAAGCCAACTTGCGTTTTCAAAGAAATCAAAGACATTTACCGACATACTGGAATTTTCCAGAAAACGCCCGTGTATAAATAGCAGTAAAAAAAGAAATAGGGAGTGGAATTTCACAGGGTAAGAATGGAACGAGGTGGAATTGCACGGGGGTAGCAGTGACTGAAAATAATATCAAGGGGATACGGAATTTTCTGTACCAGCTCAATTGTTTAAAATAAAAGAATTTTGTCACGAGTGGAATATTTTTTTGCGACAGCCAAAACCAAATTCTTTTTTAAATTTATCCTTTGGCCAACCTCTTATAAATTAGGTCCTTATGCAGCAAAAACTTTGAATGGTGTTCACATTATAGAAATTTTCTTGTATTCATTCCGCGTCACGTAATAATTAAGATTGAGACAAATCTATTACATCAAAATGAGTTGTATTTACCTGAAAGGGTCACCGACAGGACTCATGCAAAGGATAACGTGTAAATTGGCCCTAACACATTCGATGAAATATTTGAAAAGACTTTCATTTGTTTCCAATATTCCTTCTTTTCGTGCACGATCAATAATGGCTGATTTCACCTGCAAAACGAAAAGAAAACTTAATAGCTTTAAAATACCAGTTACCCTGTACCGGAGTCTTCTCAACTAAGATAACACACGGGAAAATTCATTTTTGCCGTTTGCGTTTATACATAGCAGTATACATGCTCAAATACCGCAGTTTAATAACGTCGCAAAAATAGTGAATTCGAAGAAAACTTAGATAGCAGCTTCATTGGTCTATTAACTCTTCGGACCAGAAATAATGTGAATTACCCTTTCTTGACTTAAGAATAATTTCTTTTCAGAACGTTGGTCCCAGTCTATAGAAATACTTAGAATCGAGTGCAAATATTGACCGCCTAGGTTCCAAGAAAGGATATAATCTTAAGCGAAACATTTGCTGGATTGAATAACAATGAAATGCCACCATTTGCACATAACATCATTCTAACATCCATGCGACGTCAGTCTTTATATAACAAGTTACAAGAGATTCCAGTTATCGCAATTGTTGTGTATAATACCTCTTCAAAATCTTCAGGTTTATAAAGGTTTGGAACTTCTCCACTACTCAAGATGTTATTGATATCCTCCAAGAAAGATTCGTCAAGAACTTGTGTGTCGGAAAATAAAAAGACTGTTGGTTTGTTTTCCACGCCAGCTTGAGAATATAATTTACGCAAATCTGGAGAATAAAAAAAAAATGGTATAAGAACAGATTGTTCCATTGATCTTTTCCACGATTAATTACAAAAACACACCTTTAAAAATTATTATCAATGTCATTTTGCATTGAAATTATCATAAATGTATCTAATATTTCGAAATATTAATGGTTTATGGAAAAAAAAAATATATGAAGTGAGTTTTTTTCTAAAATATCGGATCTTCAACTGATTTAATAAGAAAAATTCTTAAATAACATATGACATATTTCTGATATTATTTCTTCTTACCTTCGTGGAATTCTTGCCTTCTATAATGCTTGGTAACTTCAATCATGAAAACTTTGTATTCTAGGGTATAGGAGGCCAACTTTGATAAACTTTGCCTTCCACTACCACCAATGCCAACAAGAAGCATGTTTCCTCTGGGTTGGCCGATCACACGAATAATTCTACAAACTATAAAATGAAGAAAATTAATTATAACGGAATATGTTTGTAGGCCAAAGGTGCTATGTTTTGCTTTAAGTAGAAAGGGGGGAGGGGGGGGGGGGGTAAGGATGCTCTTGGCGAGTTAAAAAATTCAAGAATTCCATTCTTGAGAAATACATTTGACGGAAATTTGACGATTTATGCTACATATTATAAATACCAATAAGGGATTTCTTCCCTTTAACTCCTTGTAAGTACCGTAATGACCCTACACATCCAAATATCCAAGTAACTAGGTAATAATCATACCATGTTCAATAGCATCACGGAAAAGGACAAGATCCATAGCTATGACACCAGGTTCCATATTGAAATCTTCTAATCTCTCTTCCATGAATGTTTTCAAAGCTTTGAAATCTTGAATATCTTCATAGACACTATTTCCACGAACAAAATCACCTACAGTAAGGGTATGTAATATATGTAAACATAGCAGGTGTAATGGAATACAGAAGTTTCGAACCAGTGAAAACGCTATAAAGGCATGTGGCTTATAACATGAATATGCTACTCAGTGGGGAAGCAATATCTCAAATGCCAAGACATGAAAATCTAACCATTCTTTGACTATGAAATACGTGAAAGATGTTTTGTTTCCAGACCGTCCTGAAACTTATCATAGTCCAATTGTGTGTTTGTACCATGAAAATGGTGTTATACATACAGTCACACATATAGTGACTTCAGCTTATTTTTATGGTTTAGGGTAAGGATTAGGAAAGAAAGCTGATCTAGGGTTTACAGCAGTAGGTCAATCCTTGCTACATATAGGGACATATTTCTGTTGAGAGAACTTCGAGTCTCCCGGATTGCAAATTTCCATTCGCTGTAAAGTTTATGAAAAAGTTTATCGAAAGCAGGCTTATGGTTAGGCAAAACCTTAAAGGGTTTAAATAGACGACTGTTTTCTACAAGACTGTACTTAAGAATAAGGCGTTAAAGTGTAGTTTATGTAGCGATATCACCTTATGAACAGGTTGGTAAAATTAAATTAGACAATGTAGAAACAGGCGTCGAATTGACCGCTAGCTTAGCGTATCAATGTTTTAAAACACTTTAAGTCTTTCCAATAACATCTAAAAATGTGACGGTTCATGGGAAAAGGGGTCATTTTTACCGCGATCATACTCCATCCGCTGCCAAAATCACTGAAAACGTCTGTGGAGGAGTGCATTTGCAAATTTCGTGTCGCTTAAATAGAAAAAACCTCCTCTGCAGACGTTTTTTCATGATTTTGAGAGGTAAAGAAGTAAATTATGGTTGGCTTTATGTCCCCTTTTCCCATAGACCGTCACAAATATTCTTACCAAATATCGGTGGTATTTTATTGGGACAAAGATTGTGATACGAAAAGTCTAACATTGTTCCTAATTTATCGCTCAACATGTTTAAGAAGACTTCACGATCACTGTCATCTACCAAACGATCGGAAAACACCCTGAAAAATATCAAGATATGTATCTGGTCAAATTCTATATCTAATACTTATACCTCAGGCTGGAAAAAGTTTGTGTAAGCTAAAATTAGCTTAATAACCGTTAGCAATGACGAAAATTAGTGGATAAAAAATTGTAAAATTTCTAAAGAATGTTTTTAATATTCGTGGAGACATACATAGAGAAGTTCACGCAGCTTATATTTCATAAAACTTTGTGCTCATTCGCTTAGATCTCTTAAGTAACATTACGCCTGAAATGTTCGGCTTAAAGACTTTACATTCAATGTGCTTAAAAATTCCTCTTTTACTTTGCTCTTATGATAGAATATCCTTTTTCTATAATCTTTCAATAATAATCCAAGATTTAAGTGCTGGACTGTTCGCAAGTCATCACCATTACTTTACCTAAAGCATTCATGTGTCCATAAACGTGCAATACTGGCTTTCGTGTCGTGATAATCTTTATTGGCACGCAACAATCCTTGGAAAACCTATAAATAAACGGAAAGCTCCTGCTTCAAGAATTTATGATTTAGTTGAAGTGGCTTTCACGTTTTGGCATAGGAACAACATGAAGGTTCCCACAAACCATTATTGGCTTACGATGAAAATGATATCAAATTTATGTTTACAGTAAAAGAACCTACACTCTAGTTCAGGATGTACTGCAAACCGATTTTATTTTGTCAAAAATTGAGAATTGTGATGCTTTATGCAACATTATTGAGAACTAATTTAAGATAGGACGGAATAATCGCTAACTTGTTAAAGCACCCACTCAATGAGGGTCCTGCCTTCCTGGAAACACCTCAGGGAACCGTGCAGAATTAACAGAGATTGGTGAATTTCACCACCGTAAGCAGCGCAAGGAAGAGGAACTCGGGACTCTGGTTTACACATCCAGCACGTTAACCATTCGGCCACGGCTCCACAAGCCGTAAAACCGACTTCACCTACAGTTCCTAACAAAAATCGAATGTAGAATGGGAGTATCCTACCTTTGAAATATCTCTTAGATTGAAGAGATAATGTATCTTTGTCGGTGTTGGTAACATGGTTTGTACAATGGATGTATAAATATCAATGGTTGCTTGTGTTAATATATCACCAGTTGCTTTCACTTCTTCTTCAAATTCTTGAAGTTTCTGTGTAATCATTGTACCGAATATACGCTTGATTTGACTATCCTGAAATTAACGAGGAAAAGAATTAATGTCAGAATCTCAAAACTGACACCTACTATGGCATCTTCTAGAATTCTGCATATTATTCAACTCTTTCAGGTCTAAGAAAATTGAAAAAATTCTTAAAAGATATTCAAAAACATTGTCATGATAATTCGGCCTTAAAAACGTTACTTTTAGAATCGAGAGAAGAGGTGTGACACTACCTTGAGATACGAGCATCTGAGGGAATGAACAGGGTTAATGGGTATAAATTATAAAGATAATTTTAATAATATTACAGGGATAAACACTACCTTGAGATACGAGCATCTCAGGGAATGAACAGGGTTAATAGGTATAAATTATAAAGATAATTTTAATAATATTCCAGGTATAAGATTTTATTTCTTACATGAGGGAAAGTCATATTGATCAAATTGAAACGACTTTGTAAACGTTTTGAAATGACGGTTCTCCCTCCACCAGGTGGACCCATAGCCGCTACAAGCAGCATGTCCTAAAAAAGAAATGCACATGATTTAACAACTACAAAAATTGCTGTAATTTCTTGGAACGTTTTTCTTACCAAGGTTATCATATCATCGAAAAAATGTGTTGTAGTTTTTTAATAAATTTGACGTGGCTGTATAGATACTACTGATACGTACTTCAAACCTAACATATTTAAAGGTCATGATATTATCGGGAATATTAACGATCAGTAGGCATGAAAAAAAAGAAGAGTGTATCTTTAACTTCTTGTATCCTTACGATGAATTTAGTGAAAAACAGCAAACAGAGAACGTTCAAAGATTTTTTTCATGCCTAATGATGTATTAGAAATATTCCTTCAAAGTATAAATATTTAGTTGCAAGGCAAGACATTGAGCTAGGGCTAACACTTAGGGAAAGTTCTCTATAATTTCGAAGAACATCGAGATCTTACCTTGATATTTTTAATTGTTTGTTTTTGTCTGTCAAACCAGAATCCATAATCAATCCACTGTCTGATCAACTCTAATGGAGGTTGTGAACCAAACGTATCTTTTGATGGCATATTCAAATCATCCATAAATGTAATCATTTGTTTACCACCGACTGGAACATATACACCTGAAAAACAATCATTAATACTCTACGTATTCAAATATTCTAGGATAGCTACTATGGTAAGAACACAGTATTCTCCCCGACTCCGTACAACCTTAAGACCAAAGATGCTTACTATTGATGGGATTACCAAAGTGCAACTCCTGCTGCATAGCGCTCAATGCTTTCCCGCGATTACACAGTGACTAATATATTAACTGAGACGACATCCATCATTGTTACCAGATGTAAAACTCAGTGGTTGGAGCAGTTCCACAGAAAAATTAACTAAGGATTAATTATTTAGCGTCAGGCAAAAGTACCAAGATCTTAAAAAAAATTACAATGAAAGGTTGGATGGGATGTGAATAAGGAATGTATTAAAGTTATAAAGTAGCTACAAAGTATTTTGGTAGGTAAGTTTTTTAATCATTTGATGACAGGTAGTGCAGAGGACAATTTTACTCATTTTCCTTGGAAAGTTTTATAAATTTTTTTCGCTTGATCAATGTAAATGTCTCGATTTTTCGTTCTTTCAAATGTTTTTTACGAATCGACTCTAGAGGGGGGGGGGGAATGGCTGCAGCATATAACCTCAATAAGGGTTAATTCAAGAAAATTCCTAAGATACCTTTCGTTCTCTTTTCAACTTTTGATTCAATGATTTCTTGTACATTGTGCGAAGATGTCTAAATGTAATAGTTTCAAATCATGTAGACAACACTAGATTGAACACCGCATAGTACTTGAGGCAAGGCATAACATTTGTTTATCAAATTAAGACTTTTGGAATTTTGGTGTAGGAATACTTCTTTAATTTCTTCCCTTTTTCGTCGGACAAAAGTGACGGTAATTCAATTTTTCAACAACAACAAAAAAATAAAAACAACGTTTCAAAGCAATGAAAACTTTGGGTGGAGAAACACTTTTTCGTCCGACAAAGTTTTCGTCACCTCCGAAATATTTCGTCACTTTTCGTTGACAATTTTTTTGTCCAGTACAAAGGTACTCACTTGTGCTGACATATTGATCGTTAAAACGTTCCAAACTTTACTATCCAAATTTTCCAACACTTTTTGGGCGACTGATGTTTTGCCGGTACCGACAGGCCCGGTCAGAAGAACCGGACGTTTAGCTTGAATCAACACATCCAATAGGAAATTATAACGGACAGAATCGACCGTTGGTACCATGATTTTATAAAATGGAACGCTGAAAAATAGAAATGATTATAGTAGGTATTCAGTAAACTTTTAGTCTATCCTTAGTTGTTCAAATTCATATGAGAAACTTTTGAGCAAAGAGCATTCATTGGGTATTCTTCACTGAATCAATGCCCGATCAGTTGAAGCTGTGAATGTGTGGCCTTGTGCACTCACTGGGCTTGTAACTAAATAATGCCTGATTCAATGTATTTACGATGCTTTCGATAGTAAAATTTGACAATCACTGTGAATTCCATTCCAACGAAATACACCACCCAAGAATGATTTTAACCTATGAAACTTATGACACAAGATATACATACTTTGGTGAATATCTCCATCCACTTCGAAGTTTTTCTTCCCAGTTAACCCATGTTTTCTGTTTCACATCAACGTAGTACTCAAAGATCGTATCCTAGTCAAATGATGATACCAAAAAATCATGATACCAAAATCCGTAGATTAGATCTGTCTTTACTGAGTAATGAAGCAGGTTCAAGCCAAATAAGTAAACAGTAACCTCAAACCCAGCCCAGTGGGCAAAAATAGTAAAAACCCGCAAACTGCGTGCCGTTTAAAAAAAAAAACACTCCTTCGCATGGTTTTTTTTCACGATTTGGCCCACTGGGGCCTAGCAAAATTGCAAGAGAAGAGAAAGGGTCGAAAAAAGTCGTTATCTATTGTCATTAAGTAATAGATGACATTTAATCTTTCATCCTTCTCGTTAAATGTCACTACCCCTCTAAATCCGTGCCTGCGAAACTGTTTTCGACTGCTGTTGCTCAAATGTAAACAACATTCGAAAAAATCGACTGTGAAAGTCTTTACATTATCCTAAAGGCAATCGTCAGTATCCAAAGCACTTATTAGTCAAGTCGGGAAATAATGGGCCGTTATATTGAAATATGAGGTATACATTCCCAACTGTAGGCCGACATCAGTGCATCATTGCTATTCAGCATTAAGCAACTTAATCTGGGGGCGAAATAAACAAAATAAATCAAATTCTACCTTAGCTGGGAACTGGCCTTCTAATTCACGTAAAAAGTTGTCCATCTTTTTTCGACTGTCTTCATCCACCGACGCACATATTGACCAAATCAAACAAAATAAGAACCAGAACTCGATCATCCGAGGGAAATTATCAACATCCGCTGGAGAAACCTATAAAACAACAAGACACATAGAATTGATATCAGTCACACTATCATCCTGTGGCCATTAAAATTGTAATCTTTTCAAAACCAAATTAAAATTTCCAGTACTTCTGTTGGCAATTCATTAGAAAACGAGAACCAATCTTTTACTTTTTGTCCATATCGATTCAAGGATACCATCAATGAATATGGGACAGTGAGGACTGAAAAAGTAGGGTAGACCTTTATAAAAATGGATTCATAAGCGCTGAATATTGAAGTCGGAATTTCCACGCTGTTGGTTTTGAAAATTTCATTACGTATTCAAATTATGGCCTAATCGATTCATTTCATGAAGATGTTCCAAACTAATAACTGTTAACTCTTTAAAACCAGAATTGACTACAATTTTGAAAATAAATTTTTCACAAGTTTCGCATTTCGCCTCACGTAAAGTCGCTCCACAACTAGCCATTTTTAACTTAAAAATTGCTTTTCTTCAGAATTGGGTCTCAAGTCCATATATTAACTCCTACGCGTTTAAAGGGTTAATCACAAAATAGAGGATCCTATGAAATGTGAAAAAAAGCTCCGCCAAATAGGACCAGGATGGTTTTTTACCTACCCCGTTCTCTTCGGTTAACAATGCACCAAGAAGCACACATAATGATTCAACTCCATTCAATTCAGCAATAGATACCATATCAGTGCAATTTATTCTTTTGAAATCCAACACCTTCTGAACGTACTTATCAAACAACCGAATTAGATGCTCTTCTGTCTCCTATAGAGAATAACAAACTCAAAATATATAAGGACGAATCCAGATTTCACAACTTTTTTCAGCTGTGTCACAAAACAACAGACAACTTAATGTAAGACTTTTGTAATTTTACATTATCCGAATACGGTAGTATAGGAGACCGTGTTGATACATCTTTCTCCTATTATATATCAACTTTAGAATTTCCAGCCTCGTTTTCAATCAAGTTAAACTATGACAACCGACAACTAAACAAAATAATATATAAAGAGTAGAAGATTGCAATATTATATTTGAATGATGGGAGTATTTACCACAGGGCAGTCTGTTTATGAACTATTCAATAGGGGTCTTACCATCCTGGAAATACCTCAGGGCACAGGGCATCATGTAGAATCAACAGCAATCGGCAAATTTCACTAACGAAAGCCTCGCAAAAGGCTATCGCACGTAAATAATCAAAAATAACAAGATTAGTTGTCTTACTAACCTTATCTTTTCGTTTCTCCAACCAGGAATTGACGAATGGTCTCCATCCAATATCATTGTAATCCATATATACCATACCACAACGACTAACCGTTGCTGGTGATGCTACTGCTAAATCTTCACATTCAAACAGCAAAGAAACCTGAAGTGCGAAGAGAAAATATTTCGCTTTGTATTTGTAACATAAGTTGCACGGCCATGTAGTTTTCAGTTATCCCATTTTTCAACCAAAGTTTTAAAATACTTTAAGGGAGAACATTTTCGCGGGAAAGAATTTTCACGGAATTTTAACCCCAAATTTAAATTCCGCGAAATCAAAATTTTCCTAATTACACGTAAAACATGCATTTTTAGTAGGAAATATCTTCACAAAAGTGACCAAACCGCGAAAAGTACTTCTACGAATTTCGCTAATCTTGAGCTGGTTAATCGCGAAAATGAATTCTTTGAAAATTTCTTCGCACGAAATTTTCTTCCGTCAAGATTCTTGCTACTACTTTAGGTGAAAGGTTTATATTCAATTAGCAAGCCAATATGGTAAATTTTTCTCTAACAAAAATCTTTTCTTTCCGTACTATCGGTCAATTATGTATCTTTTTTTTCAAACTTGGCAGAGAAATTCCCTACACAACAATCAAACCAAAAGATTTGATAGGAAAATAAGAAAAGAAAAAGACCCAAGCCAGCTTTCCTAATAGCTAGTCAATTTTCGAAAGCCCTCTTAAATTATGACATCATTCAGCTTCTGCCATGCATCGTCCAAAATCCGGACGTTAACATTTTGCCATCACTGTTTATTATGCTTAAAAGGTTTATTTCACTGTTGATCGAACGGTTTATGATTGATATTTTTTTAATTCCTGTCGGCATCACAACGACGTTACAAAATGAACATTGTTACTGTTATGTTTTACGGCCATAATTTTGATATACGAGGGATTTTTCGAGCTGTCAGACATTTTGCTAAGTTCAGGGGACTTTTTTGGCCTACACAAAAATTATTAGAGGCTTGAATACTTGAACGATGATTAAAAAGCACAGACCTGCTCTGGCATAGAGATACGTTCACCATTGATTAATGTTAAGATTTTGTTATCATCCATCACAGAATTCATAGATTCAATCCATAAAGTATCGACAGGTCCATCAAATATAATCCATTTTTCTTCTGGCTTTTCGTCTGATGAAAAAATAACAGTATACTTAAGATTTGAGCACCTACAGTATGTCACAATAAGAGTGACAGTTGGGAAACTTTTTTTATTTTCTCATGTTTGTGTCTACGTATGATAGTCTGGTAAGACCTCATTAGAAAGATAATCTGATGAAGTGGAACAGTCTTAAATCATTCTTAAAATCTTAAATTTTGAAAATGAAGAAGAAAAATTTTTTTTTTCTATTTATGCTATAAGATTCAAACTTGGTGTACAAAAACTTCAATTTTCCCGATTTGAAAATAGTTCGTTTATTTTTTCTTCCAAAAATAAATTAGATATATAATAGAATATCTTTGCAATGAGGTCTTATTGACTATTATACGTAAACACAAACATGAAAAAATGATAAAACTTTCCCAAATGTCACTCTTTTTAAGACAGACTTGACTTTATACACCGATTTCCCCGATTCTACATTCAAAGGTTACAATTTTCCTTGTTGGGCTTACTGGTCTGGTTTGTGAAGAAGGAGGTTAAAACACGGAATATGACCGGGTTTCGTGAAGAATGAGGTTAAAACACAGAATATGACCGGGTTTGTGAAGAAGGAGGTTAAAACACAGAATATGACCGGGTTTGTGAAGAAGGAGGTTAAAACACGGAATATGACCGGGTTTCTTGAAGAGTATTCCTATACTTTCTAAATTAATTTCATTTAAATTTTGGGTAGATTCTAAACAATAAGAAAAGCATAAAACATAATTTAACTTTCATTAGAAAAACACGGCAAAAAACTGTCCCATAAATATTTCCTTCAAAATCTCTCATAAAAATGCGGTGTTTTCCTTCAACCGTCTTTCAAATGTCGCTTCAACGGAGTGTATGATACAACGAACAATATTTTCGACTTTAAGAAAAGATATATTGTAAACATACCAGAGCAAGTCATCCGCATGACAGACGAGAGCACACCATCAGACCATTCATTAGTGGTCAGGTCAAATTCACCATACAATTCACCAAGTGATACAGCTTTCGGGTTGATGGGATATTCCTGAAATTATATTAAGATTTCATGTCAAGCAACTAATCTAATTCAAAGAATTTATAAGTAAACCACAAGTGCTTTTTGATACTACTTTTACTTTTTCAATGTTTTTGAATGATGTGATTATTACCCAGGATAGCCTCTCAGCTCTTCATGAACTGTTATCAATGAGGCTCCTGCCTACCTGAAAGCAACATTCAGAATAACATTGATTGACAAATTTCACTACCGAAAGCCTCGCACGGGAGTCAAACTGTCCAGCGCCTTAACCACTCGGCCACGGCTCCACAAGTCTGTTGTCTATATGCCTAATAATATTCATTGTAGGTGTAGAAATGTTTGGCAATGTAAAAGATGTATGGTAGTGTAAGGTAATGTAAAGATAATTGCTGATGCTAGAACAAATGATATTCAATAAATCATCGCCTAAATCGACCAGGCTAAATTTCTGGCTCAGAGAGTTCTGTTCATGTATTTAGGCCACAGTTATATATTGTAATCCCTCCCGTGTCATGAAAGTTTTAAAATGAATTTCGTTTCGAAGGATAAAAGGCATTTGCGCAATTTTAAAATGAAAACAACATCCAATCGCTGCACAAGCAAAACTTATCCGAGAGTAACAGAGAAGCTACCTTATCGGACAAAACAAGGTCGGACAAAAGTGACTACATTTTTTGAAAGTGACTAAAATTAATTAATTGTCCGACTAAAATTTTGTCCGACTAATAATTTTGTCCGATTAATAATTTGGTCCAAAAAATAATTTTCAAGGAAGCGTTTGTCTTACTGTAAAATTGAATTTTAATAAAAAAATAGG
>JAUBWS010005562.1:6068-17076 GCA_032270445.1 Darlingtonia californica | reverse complement strand
TATATTATCACATTTATAAATCTATTGAATTGGGTACAGGGTCTATTCTTCTATCGTGTTCAAAGTTGGAACTGGCGGGAATGTGTTATCTGTCATAAGGTTGTCGAGTCTCAATAGCGGTAGCAAAAACACTTGAATGAAATTAATTAGTCCCATTAAGGATAATGGTTTCAAAGAATTTGAAGAAGTTATTTGAACGTTGTTTAGCATTCGGGGAATTTTCAATTATCATCGCTCAAAGAGTTCCGAAATTCTTTTAAGAATTCTGTTAAAACTGTTGGTAAACAGTCCTTCTGAAAATATCGTTTTCCTAGCTTTCTTCGGCACAAATGGGGCAAAATATGGTAGAAACCCCCATGGCCGAATAATCGTATTATTTCAACCTTTCTTAGTATTCATTTTCAATTTTTAATCAAATAATTTTCCTTTTAGTACGCCAAAAGCGAAGAAATGGGGAAGAAGAAGTATACGACTTGAAAGCCGTATGCAAAATACGTGACCCATGGCCACAGCCTTGGATTAAAGTCAAAAACAGACGTGGATTGAGCGGTCTGATTGAAACAAGGGTAAGTTCTACCTTTAACGTTGTTCCGGTATACCTGTATTTGGAACGTCCGCGTTTGAAGAAGCTTATTTCATAGGGTAACATTTATGATATCCTCTTTTGAGAAGCCCAATTTTTCAAAATAATTCGACAAAAAAATCGCCTGTTTACCAGACACGCCGATACTTTGATCGGGAGAATAAATTTTCCTGCCGTCCGCTGGAAGTACTTCTTTCAGAAAAAGTCTGGTACAGGCTGCAAAAAATACATCTTTCTTTTAGAAGCAAACTTTCATTAAAGGTTCAATGTTCCTCAAGCTGTTTAGCCTCTCGAGATTTCCATCTAATTTCCATTTACCTACAATATGTGAAATTTAAGTGAAAATCTTCAGCAGCATCTCCCTTTACCTGCCCGTACCCAATTAATTCATTTTTTGAATCAACTCGTCTTTTGGGGCGCCGCCTCTTACAGAAAACCCCTTGATGTAAAGATCATATGTAAAGCTTAAGATATAAAGCCAATTTTCAAATTGATCTTTTCTTTATACTTTTCCAGGCTGAGGCGATGGGAAGCAAGATAGATTTAGAATCAGATACTAGAAGGGAATCTCGTGGATCGGGCTTAAGAAGTGCTATTGCATCACCACTCAATATCAATGATTTGCTTGCACAAAGAAAGGCTAAACTAAGAGGTAAACATTTATCCCTGTTTACTGATTTTCACGGATGTATCCATTCAAAATTGTTTGAAATACCACTATACCATGCAAAGGTCAAATTTCTTCAACAACTGAGAACCGGTTATCAAGAGCACTTTTAAAGAACTCTTATATGGTACCAAACTCGATTATTTTTTCCAGTGTCAAAAAATGCAAGAAAATCTTAAGAGCATTAAAGAATGGTTGCAAATTTTGATGGTATCTTAAATATATTCGACCGTTGAAACTGAATGAACAATGATTTGCTAATAATCATTCTTTTGTCAATAAAATTGTTTGATATTATTTCATAGATTTTCTCAATACTCCTGATTTTTCAAATTCTACAAAAATTCACTTTTTTCTTCAATGTAAATATTTTTCAAGACTTTTCCAATATTTTTGATGTTGCCAAGTAATAATTTTGAAATAATTTACCGATAATTCAAAGCATTGTAAATACAAAAGCAATACTTTATTCACGGAAGTTACCACAAAAAACTGACAAACTTTTTGTTTGTTGCAATAAGATCTATTATTTCTAGGGAAAGTTGATTCAGTAACGCAAGTTTTTGCCCGCAAAAGGTTATCCAAAATTTGCCTGATAATGGCATCTTATTGAACTTGTGTTGATCTACTTTGTACAGTTTTGTATGGTAAAAAACAAATTCCTGATAATTCTTTTGTAATTTTAGGATCGAAGGTAGAAGAACTTGAAGAGGAACGTGAAAGAAGGAAGAAACAGTTATTCAAGGAAATGCATGAGCAAGACAAAGCAGCAGCTAAGACAGCCGATGAAGGTGGCGAATCCGAAGCTGCTAGTGAAAGCAAATCAAAGGAGGTAGATGGTGGTGTTTTAAGTAGACTAAAGGGGAAATATCTTGAGACCGAAGACAACGAGACGACTCCTCCAGCACAAAAAGAGCAAAAACAAGAAACAAAAGAAGAATCGAAAAAACAAGGCGTCAAGATCGCCGATCTGAATGACAATGACAACAATAACATTCGACGACGTCGAAAAAAAAGCGAAGACGAAGATGAAGGAGGCGTTAATTTCGGTGAATTTGAACAGAAGGAAGAAGTTAAAGAAGAGAAAGAGGAAAAGAAGAAATTAGGAGCCGGTGTTAAAATTGCTTCTTTGCAGAATGAGGATGATAAGATTACTCGTCGACGCAAGAAACAAAATGACGAGGATGAAGGCGGGATCGACTTTGGTACTTTTGAAGATGAACCGCAGGCTGAAGAAGTAACAGAAGATGAAAAGCCTAAAGCTACCAAACCAACTGGTGTCAAAATAGCATCTTTGGATAAGGAAGACACTAGCATCAGCCGTAGACAACGCAAGAAGTTTGAAGACGATAATGAAGGTGGTATTGACTTTGGAAATTTTGAAGAGGAAAAACCGAAACCAGAACCAGTCCCTGAGACTAAAAAAACAGAAGAAAAAGTTCCTGAAAAGAAAGAATTGAAACCATCAGCGAAGATTGCAGCACTGCAGCCTGAAAAAAATAAAATAACTCGTCGAAGAAAGAAGCAGGAAGATGAGGAAGAAGGTGGTTTAGACTTTGGAGCTTTTGAAGAAAAGAAGAAAGAACCTGAACCTGAGCCAGAATCAGAACCACCAAAGGCTGAAGTAAAAAATGAAGAACCTCCAAAAAAAGTGGAACCTCCAAAAAAAGTTGAGCCGAAGAAAGATCTAAAACCCGCTGTAAAGATTGCCACATTGCAGCAAGAAGACAATAAAATCACTAGGCGAAGAAGGAACAAATTTGGAGATGATGAGGACGAGGGAAACTTGGATTTTGGTGCTTTTGAAAAGAAAGAGGAGCCCAAATCTGAACCAGTACCTGAACCAGAGCCAGAGTCTCCAAAAGTTGAGGAAAAAAAATCAGTAGAGAAAAAGCCAGAACCTGTAAAAAAAGATCTTCGATCACAACTTGGAAAAGGTATTAAGGTAGCGTCTTTGAATAATGATGAACCCAGCGTGCCAGTGCGTCGTCGAAAACCGAAAATCTTCGAAGAAGATGAACAAGAACCACAAGTAAAAGAGGAGGAAGAACCGCAAGAAGAACCCCAAGAAGCTGAAACAGAGCAAGAGAAAGATGACGAGGATGCATCACGAGGACGCCGCCGCAGTAAGAAATCGAACGAAGAGGAGGAAAAGTATGATCCATTTAAAGGAATCAGCAAGAATATCGCCAAACTTCCAACTCCATCTGAAGTAACTAGAAGAAGACGGAAGAAGTTTGACGATGATGAAGATGAAAAAGTTGATATCTTTGAAGCAGCCGCAAAAGCACAAAAAGAAGAAGAAGAAAGGCTTCGAAAGGAGAAAGAAGAGAAAGAAGCAGCTGAAAAAAAGGCGAAACTGGAAGAACAAAGAGCAAAGCTTGCTGATGTTGAAAGTCGTAAAAGCAAGTTGTCATTAGAAGGTGGTAGAAAGATTGTTGCTAAGCTAGATAATGAAGAACAAGTGCCAAGGCGCAGAAGAAAAAGGTTAGTTTCGGTATAGTTAAGCTTTTATGTTCCTTTTCTGTTTTGTGGATCAGTAAACCATTGGTTAAAGCGCTGAGCCTGGTTCTTATGAGCTCGTGGCACATAGTTTTATGAGACTTTTAAAACTTAAAATGAATTGTTAATCACTATTAATCAACGGTCAATATTTCGGTCAAAGTCACTTAGAAAAACAAGGAAATTGGTAAGAAATAAGGTCTTGACCGAGAAAAACACATAAATCAAAATTTTGAAACTTGTGATCATTACACACCTTAAATGATCTAGGAAGAAATACTTTGAGGCTTAAGGACACAACAAAAAAGAGGGCACAAAAGATAAAATATTTCCAGAGCGCTATCCTCAACTCTTTACGCGTACTTTACTTCTTTCTCTTATCACTTGTCTACTTTGCTAAACTCCAAACGTCTCAAAAGACAAGGAGGAAGTGAATAGTTTAAGAACAAGAAATTTTTCCATAGGGAATATTGACCTTTGCTATTGATTTCGAAAGGTTCCCTACAGGTGTTTTCTGCAAACGCAGGGCCTTCATTAAATAAAAGTTAAGAAAAAAAAATTGTTTTTAACACTGAATTTCTGTTTAATAAACAGGTAGTATTTTTATGACACCTTGTAGCATTCAGTTAAGTGTGAAATTTATAAAGCCAGTGGTTTCCGATGAAAGAGGTAACTATGTTTGTTGTACCTTACCTAGAGCAATTTAAGCTGGATTTTGCACTTGAAGCAGAACAGAAGCTCATCACTGATATTTTTATTTCGTTAGGTATGAGTGGGAAGAGGAAGAGGAATCCCCACCAGCCAAACCTGCTGAAGAAGAGAAGAAGGTACAAGAACCTGAACCTAAGGAGGAGGAAACCAAGAAGGAAGAAGAAGAAAATGCACGAAAGGTTTCCAGTGGCAAGAAGATTGCTGCTCTTCCTGAACCCGAATCACGCTTTCCACTTCGAAGAAAGAAAGAGGACAAGGAAGCAGAGAAAGTAGATGTCTTTGCTGAAATTGAAAAGACTGAGATAAACGCTGTGAGGAATGCAGCTAAATCGTTGAAGGAGCTGCCACCACCAGATACTGGGGTCAGTCGTCGACGGAGAAGAAGGAACGAGGATGATGAAGAGAAGTATGATCCATTTGCCAATGTTCCACAGAAGCTTGAAGATAAGAAAAAGGAGGAACCTAAACCAGAACCGGCAAAGTCTCCAGAACCTGCTAAACCAGCAGAGGATGATGCAGCTGCTAGGCGTGCACGCAGACAACGTGAGCGGGAAGAAAAGGCTCGACAAATTGAAGAAGAGGAGGAGAGGGAGCGCAAGGCTAGGCGCGAGCGAAGAGCTCGTGAGCGTGAGGAACCCACCGGAAAGTCAAAAGCGGATGAAGCGGCCAAAGAAGAAAAGAAAGAATCTGGAAGATGGTTCACAGATGCAGAAACCAAATCTGGTAATCGTGGGACAGAACAGAGTGAGCCATCCGTTGATCTCTTTAATGATAAAGCTGATGATGATGGGGAGCCGAAGAAATTAAGTCTACGAGAAAGATTGGCAAGGCGAGGGAGATAAGATATGTACGCTTTGTATGGTAAGATTGGCATGTGCTGAACGCTTGGATGACGAGGTGTTATAGTCACACCCACAGCTTGAAGAATCTTTGTTCAAAGCAGTTGTTAGTTATCTTATGACCATTGCTTGCTGAAATTCCTCGTTTATTCTTTATTGTAAGAAAACTGTCTTGATATTTTTTAGAATAAGAATTTATAAGGTGACTTATTCCTTCAAGTGCAAGGGTTTTTGAAGGGAATGGTGGGAAAACTAACGGCATTCTCTTCAAAAGCATATTTTGATTTGGTAATATCAATATTGCCAAACACACAATTACGAGCTAAAGTGTAAAGTTTAAACTTTGTCAATATTTGAAACTTCATTAATCTTAAAAAATTATAATCTTAAATTGCAAATAGTAAAACAAGCCAATTGCTTTTATTTTAAGTTAAATACAGCTTTCAGCGAAAGTTAATTAAATACATGTGAATAGACGAAATTTTCTGTGATTAATTGTATTTTTGTTGTATATAAACCAAAATATTTGTCATTGCATGCTTCCTTTTTTATTTAGTAGCATTTCTTTGTGTTTTGTTTTTACGATACATGTAACCAAACGACAAATTCTTCCTTAAAGTAAATGTTGGTTATATATTTTTGTCATTTAGTACATGTATATTTTTTGACAGTCAACTTATTATTTTATTTTTTATTATAAGATTTTACATGCTATTTAAATATAAAAGAAAAATTCCATAGAAATATTGTCGTGTTCATGAAAATCTACCAACACAAAAATATAGTTGTAGTCTATTTAGGGCAAACCTCTTGGGTAAATTGGTTTTCCAGTTCGCTTAATTCTATCATCAACCATTGTGTTAAATTGATAATTAAGAGAAATATGTCAATATCTTCAGGGGGTTAACACTTTCACTGCCAACTACGAGTATACTCGTGATTTCACCAATTTTAATCAGCCATCCCTTTTAAACAAAAATACTTTTTTTATGGTTGTATACCACTTTTGACATCTACAGAAAATTTTCTGTCAATTGGAATACTTATATGTCAATTGTAGAGTAATTCTAGCCAAGTTAAAACTTTGAAAAACGGAACTTTACAAGATGCAATTTTTTTCATTTTCGAAAACACCTTGGTAGTGAACGTGTTAAAACATACATCAGATTATTCATTTTGGCAACTTTGAACCCTTGTTATTAATCATTCACTTAAAACATTGTAATAGCGCTTCTCTAACTAAAGAATTGATAGCGTGTAATAATTGTGGTTATAAGATCGATGATTCAACGTCGCTGAATGGAACAAGAGGTTTTTAAATAGACTATAATACAGGGCCGTCGACACAATATAAAAAGTGGAGGGGTCAGGGTTTTAGTAACTTGGAGGACCCACCGATTGGGTCCGATTATATAGTATTTCATATCTATTTACCCAAAACCTGAATATTAATATCAATTAAATTATGAAAAAAATTGTTTCTTCCCTCCCATGGTGTCGACGGCCCTGTAATACAGTTCCGTTTAATACCGCAGTGAAACGATATTTAAAGTTACCTTATACGGAAGCATTCAAATGATTCAGATCATGGTACTGTAACAAACAATTTGATAATATTCAGGAGGCTTTTGCATTGCAATTATCTATCTCTGGCCTTTTCGCGCAGACATTAATTTGATATCGATGATTTTTAAATATATACCGTTGCAAAAATTGTTACAAAAACAGTGGGACCCATGAAATGTTTTTTTTTGGAAGGTGATAAAGAGTGCTAAAAGGAAATATAATTTTATACACCTCCAATCAATGTATTACAAAATAAGGGCAACCAAAACTCAAGAGAAAAAACTTATTTTTGAAAGATTGGCTTTCATTGGTCTTTGGGGTACCAAAATCAACTTTAAGCTGCATTAACACCCTTAAAATGACTGCCAAAGCTATTTTTGATTAAATAAAGAACCATTTGTTACAATGGCCCATCTAGAAGGTAATTTACAGAAAAACTCAAGTTAAGAACTGATAACTCAAATTTTCGACTACCATGTTTTACTTTTTAGCCTCTATTCATAAACGATCATTTAAATTTTTATTCCAAGTCGATTTTACGACTTAACTTCTGCCAAGAGTCTGTCATTAAAGTTTTCGGTTATCATCGACCCGGTTTTTCACCAAAGGGTTCGGAATCATTTTTTGTAATAGTCAGTAAGTATTTTCATGTGCTTTTCTATACATGTAAGGTTCATCAGAAGAATTTTTGCGGAATTATTTTCGCTAATCGAGTCTCAAATATTAAACATTACACGAATAAAAATTAATGTGATTAAAAGTGATTTTATTCGGGAACGTCTTTTCTATAGTTTCTAGCCTTCATGAAATTTAGAATTTTTAAACTTGAAAAGGCCATAACTTAAAATTGGAAAAAAGGAAAATATATAAACGTTTTTGCGTTTTTGAATGATCTTTTCAAGTTCTATCTACCAATGTGCTCAATTTTTAAATAAAACTTTTAAACTATAAAAAGATACACATCTTAAAACTCGAAAAAAGAAAATACGTCAAAGTTTGTTCTCGTTTGAAGGCTCTTTTAAAGCTTTCTTTTCAGACCGAATTTTGAATTAGGGCATTGATCAAAATTTACGGTAGCGAAAATAATCATACCTTTATGAACATTTACTAAATAAAATGCAATTTCGTTAACATTCGCAACTTTCAGTTTCACGGAGAGAATGTTTGCATTTAGTCGCCCCAGTTTCTTTTCAAACTTACGAAGTAATTTGAAAAATTTATCTTTAGTGAAGCCAAATGCCACAAAACATGTTCTCTCCTGACATATTTTTCCCTCAATTCTTATTCAGCAGAGCAAATGGACAACACTCCAACGTGGAAGCATTAAAAAGTAAATAAAGTCTGCAAGAACATTGACCCTTACAGCACGCATCACGTAGATCAACGTTCCAATTTGACCAAAATACCTCTATGCCTTTGACGAATATTAACTCTTGAATGCTTTAAAATCTCCCGTTTAACCCTAATATTTTATGTAAGACTATAAAAAAAACTTTCAATTCATACCAAAATCAACAAGTCAAACGCTGCTATGGCAATCATTTTGAGTTGAGGTAAGGAAAAGTGCTTATAATAAAAAAAGCAAATTTCAATTGTCAATGTATATCGAACTAATAATGATAACGCATATTCAAACTTGGACTGAGGTTACACATGGTCAAATTTTAAATAAAGGCATAAAAAAAAAACCACTTTAACGATGTCATAGTTATGACGTCATCAATGTTATAGCATTTGTGAAATTTTCAAAAAGTTCTTATAAAAAATACAAAGTTCAAATACCCATAACTTTTGAACTACTAATAATGCAATTGACTTCAAACTTGGACTGTAGTTAAACGAAAAAAAAAAAATTCAAATGACATCATCAAAATGGCAGCAAATACAATGACGTCATGATTGATGACCTCGTCGTTTTTGAAAACTTTTGATCATTTTTAGGGTTGTTGCACAAAAAATATTTGATTTTGTGAAAAACCCGAAAAATATCTTAGATTTCCTTCATCTCATAGGAAATCAAAACATAATTCAAAAAGCTGTATTAGATCTTTCGTGCCATTATTCCAAGTAGAGTCTAAAATCCTTAAGTTTCAGCATTTTTAACATGTATGATGACTTCACTGCATAATGGTAGCCATTTTGAAAGTACCTCTATCCGCCGGATTTTGCAGGGGCCAAAAAGCCCGGGTGAAATAAGGTTAAGGTATATATTCCCGGTCACTACTCTTAGAGAGAATAAACTAGCAAACACTCAGAAAACTGAGAATATTTTGTCTTGTGTTGTAGTGTCAGTTTACTAAATAGAAGGTAAAGGCAAGTTCTGTGTCACACTGGAACGGGGATAGAAAATATTGACGGCATAACATATGTTTTGCTATTTATCATTTTTTGTTGTTGTTTTACAAAGTTTATTCCGAGACGTAATTGAATTCACTAGTTTAGCTTTGTTCCTGGACAGGGGAAAGTTATTCCTAGTCGATTCCCGTTTCAAAATAGGACAATATACCATGCTATGGTTTTAAAGCAAAAACGGTGGAGGGTGAAAATATGTGAATCATGTATTGGTTTGTTTTGAAATACAACACTTTAAACAAAATATTGGCTGCAAATCTGGTACAAGAATTTTGTCTTGCACTGTTTACATATATCGAATCGAGAAAATCTTTTCTCTCTAAAAACTTAAACAAACTTCCAACAGCGTTTCACTTCTGAGCAAGGTGTGGCAGCTTTTTATCATTTTGCGTAAAAGTCTGAATGAATTTAAGATAAAATGAATTTTATGTCGTTGGTGAATGGCGAGAAGTAATAATCATTAAACTAAGTGAAAACTGAAGACTTTCATTTCGTTTTAAATCAACTGTTAAAAATAAAAGATTGGTTGCAAAGCTAGTCAAGACAAAATTAATTATTTGTTATCCCAAATTATTACGAATGAAGAAGAAAACATGACGAAACGAAAAGTGAACAGTTCAAGAGGATTCTTAGATGAATTTTCAAGAAAGAATTTGGGTTTCTTCTTTAGCATTATTGGTGAATCGAAGCAAAGTTTTGTCCAATCAAATGTGAGTAATTGGTTGAAATATTCTCATTTTTCTGCTTTTTAAAGTTCGAACGAAACAACGTTTCATCTCAGCGTTAGCACTCACCTTGATCGTGAACAACGTGTACTATATATATTTTCTTATAAAACATCAAAGAGCTTTCTTTTTGGTACCAAGCATAACTAGCTTTATGGCTTTAAATGGTATCCAGGAATTTTAGTTTAAATTCGAGAAATCTTACCCCTATTTTGCCTAGGGATCCTAGAATCCTGAAATAGTGATGATTTGATCTCTATGCATTAGTGGTAGAATTCCAATCAACGATCATTTTTACAAAATATGGTTTTGCAGATGTCAGTATTTTTATTATGTTGTCATCTTTTTAATGACTTTTTGGTCCCTGAGGTGTCCAAACATTTGATGATTGTGGTTTTTACATCCACTTATGTCATGACCTTGAAACTTTGCAAGTAAATAGATATTAACACTAAGGTGTGTTTTCAGTTAGGATTTCCCATGCATAAACCAATGGGGTATTTAGACCTCATCAAAAACCTAACACGCTCTCAGAGGTGGTGAACACTTTGAACAACTAGAATAAGGAATTTCAACACTTTCTTGTTAGAATTAGCTCTAAATCTTTTCGTATTGTCATATGACGTATGTTTTCTTCGTGCCTTTTTCCTAGGAAATAACAATTTCAACTTGCCTTTTTAAAACAAAATGTTTCAAAGCATCGAGTTAGGAAGCTTCCAAAGCAAGAGAGACCAAAGTCTTCTGTTTTAAAAAGCATGTTCGTCTCTATTTCAAAATGGAAGGTTTGAAGACGTACATAATTTTCTCTTTTTTTCTATTAATCAAATGCATTTTTATAAGCCTCAAGTTATTTGGTACAAGTGTGGCCATTAAGTATTCTGAGATATACGGAAGAAACTGTTTAAAATCGAAAATAATATCAAAGTATCAGTTGAACATCTTAAAGGTTTAATCGTAAGGTTCTAAGGACATTAAACCTGTATGCATTCTAATTAAAGTTTTCTGTATAAATTGACATGTTTGGTGGATGAAAACCCAGAGCTTCCTTGAAAATGAAGTTACT
>JAUBWS010005451.1:2383-20942 GCA_032270445.1 Darlingtonia californica | reverse complement strand
ATTTGCTGTCGAGGGTTAAAATACTCCAAAAATTGGTGTACGAGACTTTTTGATTTGGGAATTTTCTTTGTGATTTTTATTGTGATTTCTTTTGTGACTTTTAATTTTGGGTTCTATATTCTGCCAAATTATTACCTTATGTGCCAGAGATTTTCAACATTTAACCAACTTTGAACTTGGCTTTTTCGATGACTGTGGACGGCTCCCTGGTGCATGGGTCACGGAACTCGTTACCAATAAAGATCTGAATTCCACGAATGAATATTGACTCGTCCTAGAAAGGGTTAACTTGACGAAACTTTGCCAAACTGGAATCATAATCCCTGGTCTCTTTTATTGCTAGTAGTGTTCTATGTTTTTTTCATAATGCCAAGAATTTAGGACATTTAAGGTGGTTCACTCCCATTAGTAAAAAATGCCTAGAAACAACCTTTTAAGATTGTTATGTCAAATACCCGTCATTATCTCCTCAAAACGAAAAATTTTTAGCCTCGCAAATAATTAATGAGCTAGATTTGGTCAATTTAGGCCCAAAAATGTGCTTTGCTAGAGCAGAATTTATTATGTACCCTGGTTACTTCTAATTACCAGCAATTACATTATTACTTTGTGAAACACTGAAACCGCTTAGGATAAATCTTGGTATTTGTGAAGTTCCGTGTAACTCGAAAATATTACTTTCAGAAAAAAAAGTCGAGTTAGCTAACTCAAAATATTTAAATTCAGAAAAAATGCAAATGTCGAGTTAGCTAACTCGAAGATTTTAATTTCAGAAAAAATATAGAGTTACGTAACTCGAGAATTTTAATTTCAGACAAAAACTTGAGTTACAGATTTCTTTGATTTATTTCACAAATTATGCGTGATGACGTCATAACTCGACTTTTTGCTAACTCGACTTTTGTAACTCGACTTTCCTAACTCGATTTTTCCACGTCTCAGATATTTATAAAGTTATTAAGAATAGGATTCAATGATTGTTGCTGTATGTTCTGTGACTCTTGTTGGAGTTTTTATATGCTGGGTCAAATCACAAGATCGGAAGAGCATTAGTAGAGGACATGTTTATGTTAAAGTCTCCCCAAACAGAATACTTCAGACCCTGTTGGTAGGGATTTGATTGATTGCTTAATATACACACACATACGTTCAGTGAAAAGAATTGGTGTTTCATTGATGGAGATCTATAAGAGACAGCTACATAAAATTGTTTCGTATTTTTAGTTTTGATTTTTACCCAAATAGATTCAAATTCGTCATTATTCAATTGAACAAAATACTTTCATGACAATAAATAAGAACACCTCCACCAAAGCGGTCTGAACTTAAAGGGAAAAACTGCAAGCAAATGAATTTACTGCACGTTTTAGAAAGAAACAGAAAAAGAAATAGAAGAAGAGAAATAAAGAATAGCAAAGAGAAAAGTAGTCAAAGAATAAGACTGTTAATATTTGATCTTCAAATTTCAATTCTTGTCTTTCTATCACAGAGACGTCCTCACTCGTGGAAAGTGACGACAGATATATGACATTTTGACTCAAGTTACCTAAAGTGCTCGTTTATTTGGCACTCGAGAGAACTCACGCAAAAAGGACCGTGACAATGGCAGTGCACTGTGAAGACGTAGGAAAATCCATGTCGTCCACTTTCAGTTGTCCAGGGCTGGAAAAACTATATTTTGACAACCATATTGAATTTTCACGGAAATTTTGTCTATAACTATAGTCTTTGCTCCTCTGCCCGTGTTGAATTTCATGTGTTTCTTGTGAATTAGGCTGGAAAAAAAGTACGGTTTGTATGAAAAAAAGGCTAGAAAAGCCCCTTAATTTTTGGAAAAAATAGATGGAGTTAAGCCTAACTCTAGTTAATTGCACAAAATTGGACTAAGTGGCTAGGCTAGCCAGCCTGGTGTGTGTTAGAAATTCTAACATAAAATAGTTGCTTACCTTGCATAGCCATACCAGGCTGGCACTTATCATTTTTCAATCAATCACTAGCCTGGGACATATACTACCTTAAAATAGGATGTAAGCTAGCCCAAGCTAATCAATAATGTGCTCCCAGGCTATTAATAAGATGGGAACCAGTCACTCTGTCTCTTGACTTCAAGCTGTAAGGACATCAATCCCGCCTGTCCGCCCGCCCTTCCTTTAGAGGGATGCAACACTAAATATATATTATATACCTTTAGCGAACGTTACTTTATCTCTATTATCACAGTAGTATGTAGGAATAAAGTTTGTTTTCCACAAATTTATTTTTCCTCTAATTTATACTAGAGAACATAAAAAAAATTTCTTATGTGGTTTTCATTCAAATAATCTATCACTTAATACATTGCAGGTGGGCTTCACTGCGTTCACCTTTCTACTCTTTACACTCTTTCATTGTTAGACTTAAAACTGTGAATCTCATTTTTCTGGAAATCCTAACTATGATTATATGGTTGATGTATATAGCTGGAGAAACCATCAAAATGAATTTATGATACCAGAGAAGCCGGTTCAATGATTATACCGAGTTGACCGGGTTGATAAATGTATACACGAAAGTACAAATTAAGCTTATGACGAAACATCAAATTACTCAATCATTCTTCACCCTTGGTAACCTTGTCTTCCACCAAACCATATACATTCCTATGGGAATTGGCCCCTTTTAGGCTAATCTTCATCTCCATCATTACGAGAATAATTTCAATTCTATATATAACGCTTTCTCGCTCTTCCAAAAGTCTGAAAGAAAAAATTAGCATCAAAAAACGATCAAAAAAAGCAAATCTTAAATTGCCTCTTGCAAATTCATCTCAAAAACCAAAGAATTGTTTTTTTTAAATGATAAAGTCATGGTGTCCTCAAGGGTTGGTCCCCCCTTAGAAATTATACTCCCCCCATGGAGGCTTCTCCCCCTCCACCAACAGATAGGAAAGGTCGCCACACATCAGTATTTTTGGGATGTTTAAATTTGAAAAATACAACTTTTAAACTATCATTCCTTGTGAGTTCCAAACCCATGTGATTCAACTTTCACTTGCTTGATAGCTTAGGCTGAATAAGATTTTATTCTGGAGATGATGTAGATTTGTTTTCTAACATGTGCTTGTCAAGAGAAAAGACTTTTCAATCCACTCCCCCCTTTTGGGGTTACAGCATACTAGTCCCCCCATATAGATTGAAATTTTCCAACCCCTTCAAAAATTTCTCCAATCAAAATCAAAGTCCCCCAACCTCTTAGGGGGGGAGGCACTATATAAAGTATTTTAATTGATGTAAGAAAAGGTTTCCTGTTTGTACTGCAGCACACACACTTTTTGCTGACTTATATTGATTACTTTGTACAAGAAAATGCTATGAATGCAATTGTTATATCAACTACTGGAAAATTCATGCTCTTTCCAATGACAGGCCTTCAAAGGAGTGGCAGGTAATTGCACACACCAAAAAAATAATCAGGTGTGTTGCGATCAGACACCTGAAATTCCATATTTTTAAGTTAATTGAAATGTGACATGCAAACATCAAACGTCTTATTAAATTAAGGCTTCCGATGGCCATACGCCAGACATTTAACTCCTATAATGGCATGCCATGATATAACTTTTATATCCAAAAAAGTCTATATAAAAATCTAAATTTTTCCATCTTTCAGAAGCATAAAAATAGCAGCACAACAAACACATCAAACATATATCTTCTATTGTGTTTTTTTTTAACTTATGAAATTACGGTGATTGATATGGTATTTCTTGCCTTCACCGCTCCTCATTATTGATGGTGACTCTGACCAAAAATTGTGCATGTTTATTTTATATTTGTATTGTCTCTGTCTGTATTTATTGAACATTGAACATTTGAACATTGCTTTGGGACAAGGTGACAGCACATAGGGCACTGGCATGTTACTTTGAACACTAATTAAGATTTTCCCTTTGATACGGAGACGAGGTTATAACAGGATCACCTGAGTAACCAAAGTATGAAGATCCGGTAGCTGTGCCTTGTAGCAAACGAAAGTTATTGCAGTTTTTTTCAGGGCAGTTTTCAGATGACCTCTGTAACATGCATTTCTTAAATGTTTGGATGTCAATTTGTATAACTAGTAATGTGTTAGTAATGTGTTTATCGTGGGTGCACGCAACGTACATTTATCGGGTGTATGGTCTTTTTCTAAATTTTGTATCAGGGAAAATATTGGGATGTGTCCGTAACACACGTCTTAAAATTGAAAATAGTGACTTTTGCATTCTATTTTTCTGCTGTAAACTTTCAGCAAAAATTCAAAAAAAGTCCAAACTCATCCAGACAGGCTTAGAGATTGCAACGTAGGCTTACTTTTTAAGATAAATATCCAGAAATTGGATGGCAAAAGTAACAAAGAACTAGAAATTTTCGAAAGTAAACAAATTACGGAGATCTTTGAATAATGACTTGATCATATCCCTTGTGTGTCTCTTATTTCTGACTATGCTTTAAGAGACCTACATGATATAAGAAATGACCTTGTTTTATTTAACAATTTACCTCCTGAAATCATATTAAGAAATTTTTATACTCACTGATAAAATTAATAGAGCTAGAATTTGGGTTCTATTTACATCTAAATAAATGTACACTCCAGATAATAACTCATAATTGCGCAAGTGATTATTCTCAAGTCTTGTAATTTTCAGAAAATATCCTTAACAAGGTTACATCATACGACACTAGAAGTTTCAAATAACCAGCTTTTTTGTGTCTTCAGTTATCAACCAAGTTCCAGGCTAAAAATCCCTGTCTGGGATAGGTTTAAAAGTATTATCTTAATAGCCTGCTCCAGGTGTATTTGAGACTGATTTGCATTTTTATTGTTCATAGATGTAGAGAGTGTGTTTTAATAACAATATACATGATGAGTTGGGTGCAGGAAGAATGGAAATCTAATCTACCTCATGAAGCATTGCTAAAAATTGATGCTTTGGAAAGGAACATTGAACAGCTTCGAAAAGACCAGCAGCAAAAGAAGTTTCAAATAGAGTCTCTTGAAGCAACTTTTGAGAATCAGAAGAAGAAAACTGAAAAGGAAAAAACTGAAGTTGCTCTTGTTAAAAAAGACATTCATGCATTGGAAGAGCAATGTCATGACAGGGAGAACAACTATGACAAAGTAAATATTTTCAGCTTCAAAAACCTTGAATTCCAAATTGCTGATGTTAATAAGAAATCTTATTTAAAACTTAATTTCAGTTGCTACAAGCTGTTCAAACAAAAGATAATAGAATTCATTGTCTGGATGGCCAACTCAGGAAAGTACAACACCCTTTGGAAGCTGAGAATATCAAAGTTTCTCAATTGACTGTAGAGCTTGAAAGAACCATTGGAACAAGCAATCAAAACCTGGAAATACTCAGACGAAAAGAAAACGGTACTCCTTGATTTCCAGTTCTTTTAAAACCTTGACAAGAACAAGGGAATTATAGGGAATAAATAAAAATAAAAGGGAAATACTCAGACGAAAAGAAAACGGTACTCCTTGATTTCCAGTTCTTTTGAAACCTTGACAAGAACAAGGGAATTATAGGGAATAAATAAAATATTTTTACTTTTCAGATATACAAAACCCAAACATCAGATTAAAACTGAGCTCTGATGAAGTTTTCAAAAACAACGACAGATGCAGCCAGTCTGACCAGGTACAATTTACTTTTTTGGCTAGCTTTTTCACTCTTCATTGTAATAGTCACAAAATAATTGAAACTTGAATATTTCTCTATGTATCAAATTTTTTAGTTGTTTTGCCTACAGCACCAGCCAGACCCCCGGTTGAAAATTCCAAAAGCCAAAAATAAGCACTTTTAATATAGATGAAGTATTATTCAACTAAAAGATATGTTTGTGTCTTAAACACTGGTATTGATTTAGATTAAAAAGGAACGTGTGGAATCTCTGATAACCTTCGATGACAAAGATGTACAAGAACAACCAAATACACTCAAACTCAGCAATATGCCTCAAGGTGAGGTAGGTGGTGGTACCTTATTTTGTAGCTCTATATTATTCTTTCAATTTTAGTCCATTAAAAGTAAATAACCAGTACACTTAAGGTATATTTTTTTCTTGTTACTAATCTACGTAAGAAAATTGTGGGCGTTACCAAGTTGGCTTGACCTAAAGACTTAAAATATATAACGCACACGCTGCCAGGGGCTAGTCATCAATAGAAATTCCTTGAAGGTAAAAATAATTTGAAAATAGCTTTATTGTAAACTTGAAATGTCGGTCAAGATTCATATCTTAGTTCTATTATTTCCGAAAATTTCAGGCCAAAGTGATGTCTAATTCAGTAGTTATGGAGGAGTGAGGGCGGAGGGTGGGTAGTTTTCGTAGTTAAACTACGGACCTTGTCGAACTCAAACCCAAGACCTAGCATTTTTAGTGCTATCGCTCTACCAACTGAGCGACCGGTCCATGGCGAACCATGGATTTGGACTCAATTGGGAACGTGTTGGAAGTGAATTTCCCTCTTTAACGCTACACGGACGGTAAGCAGAGTACATTCCAATTCTTGGCCGCTTATCAATGGTATGGTATCGTGCGGGATTTCACTTTATAAGTAAAAAGGCTTTTTCCAGTCTTGAGATATGGCTCCTGAAAGTAAGGAGGTCAAAATTACGCCAGCATTGTGACTAAATTTGCCTAAATTGTTGATACCATCTTGAATTTGTATGCTGTCCTTTATGTTTATTTGCTCCCTTGACTTAAGAATGTTATCGCTACAAAGCCTTTGTATTGCAAATTCCCTTGTTTTGTAAATTGTTGATTGAATTTCAGGTGACAGAGTCATAATTCACAGCCTGCTTTAAGTGTTCAAGAAGAAAAAACGAAGGAACAAGAGAAAAACATCAGGTATCCACTTTTACTACCTTAATGGCATTAATTTGGGGATTTAAAATTTGGTGAATGACCAAAATGGGATTTTTAGCGGGGATTTATTTTGGCGAATAATACAAAGAGATAAATTCCAGCTACTAAGAAAAACACCAAAAGTAAAAATTCTGTCCCAACCAACGTCCTTGAACATAAAGATTTTCAAAGTTTTTTCGGTAATGTTGCTACACGTCAAGTAAAAAGTGTTACGAAGAAAAGAGTTGAAGTTGAGACTATTTGTATATGCCTGAAAACAACTTTTATTATAGGGTTTGATTATATCACCTTGCTTTATATTTGCATGTATATAGCTATCATCTTTATATTTGCACATAAAAATGTCTTCTATTAAAGTTCTTTTTGAAAAGAAAATTTGATATATTTTTTTGATTTAGGATTTAATCGAAATCTCAGAAAGTTTTCTCAAGCTTAAATGGTGTTTTATCGAACATAGTCTCTCACTTGGTATAATAAAGTTTTAGCTAAAAGCCTTTATCGTTTCTATTTTAAAAATTCTATTTTGTAACTTGTTTGTTTGGAAAATCTTTTGTTTGTCATATGACAGATATTTTTTTTTATATATATATTGTAGAGCTCAAGAAGTTATTTAAGAAGCCTCTTTACAGAATTGAAAAATCTTCTTTTGCTCACGAGATAAATTACTTTTAACCTTAAAGGAGTGGTTCACTTAAAAAATGTTTTTTTATAATCAAGTTTATTAGATTCGCAATATGGAAAAACCTAAGAAAACAATTTTTCTTTTTTAAAAAACGTTTTAATTACTCATGTAAATGCTTTTATTATTGTTATTTGTTCAGCATCAACTGCAGAATAGTCTGTCTTCTGCTTCAGAAAGATAAATGCGGTTCAAAATGAATATACGTTACTGCATGAAAATTTCGCGGAATAAAAATTTCGCGGTTTTTTTGCTCAAAATTGCATTTGGCGGCATTTTAATTTCGCGGTTTTAACAAAAAATGACGTATTTTAAATTTAGCACGTCTCGAAATTGTGTTTTCTAGTCACGTAAAACGGTAATAAGAGACATTTTTTAGGGAAAACTTTCAATTATATTTCTTTATTCTGTGATGTTGGCATATTTCTTTCCATAAGTCGGATTTTTGGTGCATTTTAATTTCGCGGTTAGCCGAGAAAAAAAAATTCGCGGCATTTTAATTTCGCGGTTTTTGAGTCCCGGCCGCGAAACCGATAAATTTTCATGCAATAAAGTAGTATGTTATTTTATATAACCAGGAGTGTATGTAAACCGACAGCACATTTTAGAATTTTTGAATAATTAATTTGAATTGTTGGACAACCAAGGCACCGAATTCCCTTGCAATTTTCTTGAAACTACCTTAATTATTTTTTGGCGGGAATCGATTTTCGCCATTTTCGCGGATTTTGGCTTTTTCCGCGAAAATTAGTTCCCGTGAAAATTAATTTCCTTAAGTTATTATAGGGTTCAGACAGACCTGTAAAATCCTGGAAATCCTGGAAAATAAGGCGGTGCACAATTATAGTATGCACCGGCCCCCTCGCTCGAGGCCTTGGTTGTTGTTCAGCTGGTTTAGTTTGTAGCGTTAATCTTCAAGCGATAAAACGTCGTCTCGCTTAAGCCGTATCCAGTGACTCGCTTTTTCTACAGTGGACTCCAAATTTTTTATTGTCTTCGATGTTTGTACTTTAGAGAGACCGATGGAAAATAACCACTTTGTGCTGTTTCCAACATAAACTCTGCAACTTACTTCTACAGGATAATGTTTAGCATGCCAGCCATCCTGCCATTCTTCTAGTTGGGTAACAAAGCCTTCGTCACTTTGGTTTCTCCTTTCTGCTGCTGTTTCTATATTGTCTTCATGGGGGACCGTGAGCTCTACCAAGTATATGGTATGGTATGCTAACTAAATGTGTTTTTCTCACTATGTATTAGTGAATTTTGTTTGTTCGTTGTAGGGAAGAGATTGATTTAGATCAAAAAGCAAGGAAAGACGAGATAAAAGCCGCCATGCAACAGCTACAGGAAGTCGAGAAGAAAAATAGCGAATTGGCTAGAGAATATCAAACATTGGAAAGAAATCATCACCAGTTGAACGTGGAAAAAGAAATGTTTAAGAGACAGGTTGACGACAATGCACAGACACTCATCCAGGTGAAAACCTCGCATCAGCATAATATCAAAGAAATATATAGTCAGCATGAAGAAACTCTTAAGAAGCATTTAACTGCTTACGAAATGAAACTCGAACATATGAAAAGAGAACTAGCTGTAGCACAAGAAAATTATTCTATGGCGAAAAATGACGTCGTGGAAATAACGACAGCAATCGATGAGCTGTACGTACTAGTTAAGGAATATGAAGTTGTTGAGGATGAAAATCTGAAAAAGATTAGCCAGATGCAAAAACAGCTAGATGTTAAATCAGCTGTTAAAGTAGCTGAAGTGGAATCCCCTCTAAATAAAAAGCTATTGGATAGAGAAGAGGCTTTCGAAGTAATTTCCAAATCATTAAAAGAAACTAATGAGAAATTACATGAAACATCGAAGGAATTTTCTGTTAAAAAACAGGTAAATGAAAACTATGTATTTAAACTAGCAACAGCAGAAGCTACCATTGAAAAGATAAAGAAAGAGAATACAGAAAAAGAGAAGGAAAAGGCAGAACATTATATTATCCACGAAAAATTTCGGACACCCTTAACCCCTATGCGTTACGTACTTTTTGAATGATCCCTACTCGAGAAAACTTTAACGGTCCTCATCTCGGTCCGCCTTTACCGCCTAAGGACAAAGTGCTTTTAACTTCTGAACAATGGATTTAAAATAAAGTTGTGTTAATTGGTATCTAAAGAGCTTTTATGAAGCTCTTTAAAAAGGTTTGACCATTTTTAATCGTTCCGAAGTTATCAGTAAGTAAGTTTTTATTTTGCGAAAATAATTTATGAATTAATACACAACTATAATCTGAAGGTAGGAAGACCACCACAGTAGTAAAAAAATAGACAGTGGTGGTGGTCACCTTGAAAATAATATCCAAAAAAAAATTATAACAACAAAAAATGTGCTGTCGGTTTACATACACTCCTGGTTATATAAAAATAGCTTGATTTGACTTTGTGTAGCATAGGAATAATCGACTTTTTGAAATTGTAGTATTATAGTATTAAAGTATTATAAAGGTCGGAAGAAATTTCATGTACTTCAAGTGTGACCCAAATATGGCATGATATAAGCTAAGCACGACGTCCCATCAACAAAGAGACGAATCTTTGAAAGTGCACTGTTGAGAAATAGAGAGATATCATGATCCCAGGTAAGGTGTTCATCATTAAAAACACCAGGTTATTTGATGGAACTGCTGGGTTTCAGTAAAAAGTAATTTATCAATATTTCAGGTACAGTGTATTAACACGTCTGTGTCTTCCTCTGAAAGGACATACTCAGTTTTTGCAGAATTAAGAGAAATTTTATTCACATAGACGAGAAAGATCAGTACTAATAGCCTTACAAAGCGACTCTAATGTTTTACCGAATTTAGAAATATAAGTATCATCTGCAAAAGTGAGTGACTTCAGATGTCACAAGAGCAAGATGTAGTTCATTTATGTACAACAAGGATAACAGGGGCCCCCAAAGACACAGCCAGGAATCGAGAATTGAGATAAGAGCGAAACCAGCAATTTGCAACATCTCTAATACCATAATGATTTAGTTCATGGCGAAGAATTTGATGGTCAACAGTATCGAAGGCTTTTTATAGGTCGACAAATATCCCAACAGCGAAGTGACTCTACGATGTTGATAAGAGCGTGTGTAGTTGAATGGGACTTTCGAAACCAAAGTTGTCAAGAATAGATGGTATTATCAGCACGAGGAAGTAAATAATACGAGAATACATGAGTTTTTCGAAAAAAAATTCTATATTTGAGGCGGAAATAGAAACCGCGAAATCCGCGAAATTTTTTCTCGCGAAAATTTCTTCCCTTAAGGTATAGATATCTTAAGTACTGATGGAAATACACCTACTCGAATTGACAATTTTATCTGGAAACATCTGGAGAGAATGCTTTTGAATTTTTTATAGGGATTTAATTTTTTAATTTTTCATAGTCATACTGACTAATTCAAATATTCTGAATTTATAATGGTGACGTTTAGAATTTTTCTGATTTTTAAAACTATCACCAATTTTGTCCCAAAAAATTAAGAGTGTTGATTTAAGTGTGATAAGGCGTTCCCGACTAACATGATGTTCAGATGTTTTATTTCCAACCGACACGCTAAAGCTCTAAAGGTCGCGTACGTAAAACGTATTTCTTCGCCAGTGCCTTTAGAGCTTAATCGTGCCAGGCAGAAGATAACCGGTTTATTCCCGACAGGACATTGATAAAAGTCAATGTGCAAAGTATTAAGTATTAATATTAAGCACTCTCAATATTTGGGATCAAATTGGGCCTACCACGTAGAAATTTTCATAATTAGAAATTTAAATGTCATCATTAAATTTAGCATATTTGAAATAGTCGCTGTGCAAAATTTCAGCCAAAAATAACCACTTTTAATTTCGGGACCAAATTGGGCCTAACAAGTAGAATTTGTCATCTTCAAATGCAGTATATTTGAATTCGTTGATGAGCAACATTTCAGCTAAAAACAAGCACTTTTAATTTTCGGGACCAAATTGGGCCTAGTAACAGGTGGAAATTTTCAAAATTAGAAATTTTGAATATCACCATTAAATTCAGCATATTTGAATTATTGATTGTGGAAAATTTCAGCCAAAAATAAGCACTAACTTTTTGGGACCAAATTGGGTTAACAGCAATGACAGTTGTCAATTAACGTTTCCTAGACTTCATGTAGATCGTTTAATCCCAAAAGTGGCTCGTTTCAGGTTGTTTCAGGTGGTTTAGCTGTTAGTTTCAGGTCGTTCCGCTTTTTAGTTAGTACCAGAATAAAATGAGAACCAACGATATCCAGAAAACTGGATATATTTTGATAAGCACTTAATTTTGAGAGGTCAACATTGATAAAGTCACCAAGTAAAATTATAGTTTTCCTTCTCTGCTTACGGATTCCAATAGAGGAGCAAGAAATTCAGAGTTATACTTATTTATAGACATACACAGATGAAAAAGTGTTTCAAAAATCAAGATATTAGAAATGCCAAAAACATTAAAATCAATGGTTCAAGGTGGTAACAATGCATTCGATTAATCAAATTGTCGATTTAGAGATGCAATATTAAAGTGGAGGGCAGAAAATTTAGAAAAAACTTAGCATTCGATGTTAAGTTGAAATTCCTGACAGTCATAAAACTTTCAATTTGTGCTGTTAAGAAAATATTGATCAGGACCATCACACAAATCAATATTAGAATGTATACTATTAAGATCTGAAATCAAGGACCGAAAACAAATATTATGCGTGGATATAACACAAAGCTAAAATCTAAGGTTACAAGAGCTGCTTCATGTTTTGGGTATAAAAAAACACGATGTAAATAAGATGTTCGAAAATAAAGGAGATAAGCTTACACGACACAGCCAACTCTACAAGACTACTGTGACTACTAAGAGCTTGCAAAGACGTTTTATGGAGTTTAAGGGTTAAACAAATTTTGTTGATTTAGTATAAAGTCGTAATGGTGGATTAAGCAAATATAATAACCAGCAGCAAGTTCCTTCAAATGTATACTTTCTTTTTTAACTTTATATTATTATAGTAAATATTCTTTCCTTTCAGTATACGAAAATCATCAATGCTCAACATCAGCCAGACATTTTGCGTGATCAGAACCAACATTCTGAAGAAGCTCTCGAAAACTTGCAAAAGCAAAAACTTCGATTCGAAAATAATTTGAAACTTGTCACTGAAGAAAATAAACAACTAAGGTAAAAATCCAGGAATTAGAAACACAGCTTGGTAATGTCACTAAAAGGTTAAAGTTTCAATCTGATCAGTGTGAAGAATTTCGTCAGGTTGTCGAAGACAGGGAAAAAGAAAAATGTGAACTTCTTGAGAAACAAATGAAACAGGAACAGAACTATCTTGAAAAACATGAATCATTGGAAGAATCTATTCGTGTATTATCTAGTAAAAACGAAGAGTTGGAGCAAGAAATTGAAGCAATGACAAAAATGAATGGACAACTCAAAATGAAAAATGATAGTGTTACAAAAGATTTTCAAAGGGTTTCCAAGGAGTTGACTGAGCTCGGTCTAATCTATAACGACGTTAAAGAATCAGAAAAAAAAGCTGTGAAAATGATCGAGTTAAATAATCAGAAACTGGAGGAGACTACTAACATTGTGCAGAGTAAAGATTTCGCTTTGGAGAAACGTAATGAGCAATTGGAAGCGCTGCAAGATGATCTACGTTTAAAAACGCGATCTTATGAAGAAATTTTAGCCGAGATGAACCATTTGAAAAGCCAATTGGATATGGCGCAGGGTGATTTAGAGGAAATAATAACGATCAAGAACTCGCTGGAATTGAAAATTCTATCAACTACAGAACAACTTGAAAATCAAGTAGCCATCTTGCATGAAAGGGATGAGGGGATCCGTCGATTGAATAAGGAACATTGTTTGGATTTGCAGCAGCGAACAGAAGAAGTGGAGAATTTGACAAATGAAAACTCTGTCATCAAAACTACTCTTCTTGAACTTTCAAGTAAAATTTCATATAAGAATAAAGAGGCTGAAAAGCTTCAAAGTGAGATACTGGCATTGACCGAAGATCTGGAAATTGTCCGTGTGCAACTTTTAAGTGCATCTCAATATTTGGAAGAGTTAAAGAGGGAGCACGGCTGCTTATTGTCAAATCTCGCAAGCAACCAAGAAGAGCTGACGAAGAAAGACATATGTATTTCGGAGCTGGAGTCCAGTTTAATGAATGAAAGAGAGATGACAACCGATTTAGTTTCTCAGAAAACTTTGATTTCAGAACAGATTTCTATTTCGAAAGCTGAAACGGAAATACAAGAACTTAAAAACATAGTTGGTGCTAAGAACGAAGAGATTCAGAATCTTGCTGAACAGAAACAGCTTGCTGAATCTGTGTTGCTAACAGCTAATGAAAAGTACTCGCGTAGTGAAGGGGAAAGAATGACGTTAGAGAAAACTTTAAGTCAACTTCAAGAACAGATACTCCGCAAAAATAATGAAGTTTTAGAAGTAAAAGAATGTGAAGAAAGGATTACTAAAGAGATGGAAAACTTGAATGTTTTAAATAAGGAAATAATTACTTATAAGGACGAACAAATTCAGTCTTTGAATGCCGAATTGTCCATTCTCAATGAAGAAGTTAGTGTATGCAAGAAGAACATAGAAGAAACGAAGCAATCTGGTGACGAACAAATTGAGAAAGCTATACAGTACTGTGAGGAGTCTATTGGAGAAGTCAGGAAAGAAATAGAAACGGTTTTGAAGGAGTTATCGGACAAGACAAAAAGTCTGGAATATTTACAAACACAAGCTGAGGATACAGATGAAATGATTATGAAGCTAAAAAGTGAAAATGCGTCATTAGCTGAACAATGTGCCGATGAAAGAAAAAGGTCCCAGAAGGAATTGGAACAGGTTCAAGAGTCATTGAATAAAAAGGTAGGTCAAACGAAAGCCCTAATGGATACAAGTCTTACAATGCAAAACAAAATTGTATCTTACGCTGCTCAAATTGATGCACTTCAAAAAATTCGTCACAGCACGATGGAAACAAATATCAATACTTCGCAGCGTAACCAGATAAGCACTAGTGTTGTAATGAAAGATCTCGATATCATGAAAAATAGTCAAAGAGAACATTTATCTGAAATTGCAGAATTGAAGCGTGTTCAAAAGGAAGTAGTAACTCATTCTCAGCATATAAAAACTTTGCTGGAAGAAAAGACACTGAGTTTGGTAGAACTTTCAGAACAAAAAGAACGTCTAAATGAAGTAAAGAGGGTTTTGCAAAACAATCTTGATGATGAAATGACAAAATCGTCTGCATTAGCATCCGAAGTTAACAGTTTATCAGACTCAGTGCGTTCGTTAAACGAAAAAAATTCTGAGTTATCAGATCAGAAGGAAGCTTTGGATATTGAAAACAAAGACATAAAAAATGAAAATGAAATATTGGTAATTAATATGAAAAAGTGGCAAAAACATTCAGAAAGTATGTCTTCTCATATCAAAGAAATGGAAAGGGAGGTAAAAGAATCAACTGTCATCCTTGAATCTTCTAAAACACAGATATCTGATCTTAAGAAGAAGTTAAAAGAAACAGAGAAAGAGAAAAGCCAGATTTTGGATGATTTCCGAAAGTCTGAACAAGTGGTTGAAGAATCAAAAAACGCGAATAATATGGTCCCAGTCTTAAAAACGCAATTGGTTAGCGATCAAACAAATCACGAAAAAGAGCTCGCCGAATCGGAATTGAATTTGAATAAAATCGAAAACTATCTGGAAAAGCAAGTTAATGATTTGAAACTTTGCACTGAAGAATTGAATGCAAATTTGCGTACAACTAAAGAACAAAGTGATTATTTTGAAAAAGAATGTGACAAGTTGAAAATTTGTTTCGACACATTAAGCCAAGAGAAGGAACAATCTTTGGATGAACTAAGAAATTCCAAGTTACAAATTTCTCAATTAGAAGAGGATATCCATTTGTATAATGAACGAATCAAGTTAGTCCATAACCTATTGAATGAGGAAAAAGAAAATAATGTTCGTCACAAAGCAGAAGTTTCTAGTTTGAGTACAACTCTGGAAGAAAACAGAAAAGCATACGAGAAGGAGAAACGCAAGGAGCTCATCCATGATATTGAGAAAAACGGGATCTCCTTTGCTGTATTGGAAAAAGAAAGCATTTCTCAAAAACAGATTATATCAACGAAAACAGAAGAATGCTCAAATCTTCAAAAAGATATCGAGGGGCTGCAAAAGAGTCTAATTCTGGAACAAGAAAGGAACAAATCAAAACAACATATACTAGAAGAAATTAGACAACGGTTGATACCTAATGAACCGAGTGTCAATTCAGACGATATTGCTTTGGAAAACATCAATTTTACGTCACATATTCTGAAATTGAAGGAACCGCTAGCATTGGTAAGTTCATTTTTTTATAAAAAATCTCATGTTGTTGTTTAATTTTCTATCATATATTATGTTCTTTGCGTATAGATGGAGAGTGAAAAACGAAGATTGATCCAAGAAGCGGTCGAAGAGGAACAAATGGTTGAGGTCACGAAAGCTTTTACAATGAAGAATGAGAATCTTCGCCAAAAAGTAATTGATGAATTACATGCCGAAATTGAAACAAAAAATAAAAAAATGGATATTCTAAACAAAAAGCTTCAGTATTTAGAAGAAGAATGTAAAGAAAAGGATCATGCTCTAGAACAAGAACGAAAAGCGTGTGAAGTGCTTGTTAATGATGCTGAAGAGAGGGCAGGTCAATTTTCGAGTGTTGATACAAGTGGAGATGTAACCAGAGAACTACAAGAGCGCTTGGAACAAGCGAAGATGAGAAACGAAGAGTTACGAGGAGATTTCTCCAAGATGGCTGACGAGTATGAGAAGGCTTGTGAAAAAGACGAGCGTGAAATTGAAAAGTTAAGATCGCAATGCGAAAAACTGAAAGCTCAGTATGAAAAGAAAGATATGGAACTAAGGAAACACATGTTTTCAGATAAAGATTACGCGAAAAATTCTCAACTTATCGAAGACTTACGGTCAAAATTACTTTCCTCAGATGAGAAGTTCGTAGAAATTCAATTTCAGAAAGAAGACATTGAGAAGTTACTAAACGTCAAAGTTGTCAAACACGAGAAAGACGTTAAGATGCTCAATAAAATGCTCAGCTCTCTTTTGGCAGACAACGAGAGGCTACGGAAAAAAGTTGATGAACTAACTGAGATAATGAAATTCAAGAAAGGAGAAGCTACATTGCCATTTTCTATGGGAGGAGCAAGTGTTTCACCCCTTATTCATTCGATATCGGATTTAAAAGTCTTATCAGAGGCTGGACAAACTGTTTCAACAAGTTCCAGTAAACAAACCAATACAAAGCCTAATGCTAAAAGAATGAACGACGTGTCGTTAGGTATGTTATGTCGCTTAAGTAATCGGAGAAGACAAAAGAGACTTAGGATAGTAATTTTGCGTTATGATGACGTCATTGTAAGAATTTATTACATCATCGAAACAAAAAATTTGTTTGTCCGTCTGCAGTTTAATTTCACCAAATTGCCAGTTAATGGCACCTTAAGGGAAAAAATTTTGGCGGAATTTAATTTCATGAATGGCCAAAATAATTTGATTTTGCAGTCGGTCGAATCTTCACTTGAAGTGCTGCCTCGCTTTTCCAGACTGCGCCCCAAACTAGTCGAGGCAAATCCGATTGTTTCTGATAGTCCTCCATGAGGACTATAGTATAACAAGAAAAATCATTTGAAAAATTTGAAAAAAGTGCTTTAAATTTGTCAGAAAGGCTCCTGGTTTCTGCTGACGTCAGCATTTTGTGTTAATTTTTGGGCCATGAAATTCATTTCAATGTATTATAAAAAAATGGTAAGATTAGTTGGATTTCCGTAAGCCATCATTGAGTTATTCCACTTATGCTGACTCGACACCTTTCAAATCTAAAATGCAGTGTTTTGTATAAAACGTGATTATTTTTAAATCAAAATATGCTGAGTCAGCATAAAAAATAACTCAACAATGGCTTATGGAAACCCAACAAAACCAAGTTAGCGCCAACAACGTTTCCTTTTCTATTTAGATGCCTACACGAAGAAGAAGTTCTCGTATTGCAAACAACAAGCCCTACGCCAGAAAAAGTTCTTCAGAAGATGAGGTCCGTATGTTATGGTAAATTCATTTCAAAGAGGGGGGACTCATGGAAATTGGAGTAGCCTGAAAAGGGGGACAAGGGGATGAGGGGAAAATGGGGTAAATAGGGTATCTCCAGAATAGGGCGCACTTGTAATCATTTTATAGCATTGGTGGTAGAAATGATAGAATTTTGAGGATCCCTCCTTTAGTTTGTTCTCAGAATGTACCTGACCTTCTAACTCTTTTGCATGAAAACTCAACCAAATTAAGTGTCAAAGTCACAAGGAGAAATAAGAAAAAACACCATCCATCCCAAAGATACCATAAGTGAAAGAAATCAAAACATATTCTCAGGATTTGGGTGAAAAATTTTGTATTAAAAGTGTACATATATAATAGAGACTTGTATAAGAGATGCTGAATGACTCTCCAAATTTTGCATGCTTTTAGAAAAGAGGCATGCTAAAAATGACCTTGCATTTCTTTTGAAGACACCGAAATTCGACAAGAATAAAGAGAACGATCCAATTATTCAACGAGCAACGAGAAAACGAAAGAAAACGAAACTTTTTCCAAAAAAAGAAGGAGAAACTATAGCTCCTTGGGAAGTTAACAAAAAGCCTACATTGTCTGGTGATGAAGTTTCAAAACAACGGTAATCAACATCAGGTTAGTCTGCATTATCATCTTAATAATCTCACGTCAGTTACCTTATTCGCTGTCAGCATTTAATGCAGTAAATGTTTAAGAATGCTTTATGATTGGGGGGGGGGGGGGGGGGGGGGGGGGGGGGGGGGGGGGGGGGGGGGGGGGGGGGGGGGGGGGGGGGG
>JAUBWS010005340.1:0-20943 GCA_032270445.1 Darlingtonia californica | reverse complement strand
TATTCTTAGAATATTCTTAAATTTTGTTATTCACATTTCCTTGATGATTAAAAAATTGATCTTTCGTGCATTACATAATCACTTTAAAGTCAACAGCATGTGATATTTGCACTGGAAAATAAGAAAAAAAAGAAAGTCTTCCAGTTATGTATCAAATCGTTGCAAATTTACTTTCTGTTCCCTATGTATTTCACATATTTTTAATAAAACATTTTCAGTTTATCGATCAGATCAGCCTGACCAATATTCTTAAGTTTATTCTTAATTTTGTCAAAATTTTCAGCCTGATATTCTTATAAAGGATATTCTTATAAAAAAAAAAGCGTGTATTTGCTTTACTAGAAAGGATAAAAGAATTTCATGCAAAATAAAAGAAGTGATGTTCCCAGTATGGAAAGTAATGAAGGTTAATAATCGAATCTGATTGGTTTACGATTAGTCCAATCGTTGGGCATTTTGACATGGAAAAAAATAATATAAAGCTGAAAATTGCACTCTTGCACCATTCAATATGTAGATGAAAAAGCCCCATTCATATCTCTTGTAGAAAATGAAAAATGCGCCATTTTTAAAACTTTCACAGGTTATCAATGGTTGAAGTGGATATGCTGACGTAAGCAGAAATTAGGCAAAAACATTCATATTTTTCTTTTAATTGCTCATATCTCACCATAAATGAACTAAATTTCACAAATTACCCCATTTGTTTATTACTTTAACGACTGCAATTAATTGCAATTAATCAAGCACTCTAAAATGGCCTATACAGTAAATTTCGCGCGCCGAGCGATATCAAAAAAGCGAAATGAAAAGGCCCTGGGAACGAGGTTGATAAATGACACTTAAATGTTTCATTTGGTACAGAATTCAATAACCTTTCAGAAAATGTATACTTTTAATATACAAATTAAAAAGGTATCAATTGTCATTTTGAAAAGTAGGGGACTGAGTACGAGTTTTGTAAAAAATAAGTTCGCTGCCAAAGGGTTAAAATAGAAACACAGACCTCACGATGTAAACGGAAGAGGTTGGTATAGTGTCAAGTTGGAATTGATAGCATGTCATAACCCAGTGGTTGTAAAAAGGCTAATATTACTTTGCAAAATCTGTTGATATTGCGAAATTTGAGAATTTTGTAATGATGTTTATACCCACAATTGTTTGGGCTAAATTTCATACATTTCCACTCTGCATTTTAGTACAGAACATTTTAGTACGGAAAGGATTTGCCACAGAAAAATCTGCGAGACCTTTATACAGTCCAAACAATACACCTTTCCCGAAATAATTATTCGAGAATTAAAACTTTTTTTTAAACACTATACAAAAGTAAGACCAAAAGAAGCTCTTTTATAATTCAGTCACAATAAGCTTTTGAAAAACACTTGTTTGCCTTAAGGCGGGACCGGACAAAAACAATTTATCAAGGCAACACAAGCTGTTTCGTTAAAAAACGAAAGTACCATAACTTTTGTTGTACAATTGAGATTTTAATGAAATTTTCAGGATATGTTAGTTTTGGCATTTGGATATTTCAGTTTTGAAATTTTCCATAGCAACGGGGTTAATTCGGGAAAGGTGTATGGAGTTAAGAAAAAGTAAAGTAAGTATATACGACAGCATTTATAAAGGGTCAATTCTTTTTCGTTTGATTTACAACATACACAATTTTCTGATTAGCTTAAAAAATATGTAATTTCGATTGGAAACTGTTGTCAAATAGGTTATTGCACGTTTAAGGTCGAAGCATCAAAAGATCTGTTCCACCAAGCAACTTTAGAAAGACATTACTGCTCGCGAACAAAAGAGATGACAATAAATTCAATTGATAATTGCCCACAATATCAAATATACAAAATTCAGAAAAGGGCAGCTTCAAAAGCCTGGTTTGTACATCGCAATAATTTGCGACCCAAATCTTTTTGTTCGCAATTAATAATATCCTCAAAGTAAACAACGTTTGATTTCATAAAAGTTATGTAAGTTTTGTTTTATCAAAATAGTTAAAGAAAATCCAATCCGTGTTAATCTCACAAAAAATCATTTAACATTTAAAAATAAATATTTCTCAAATTAAGTAACTAGTGAATGCATTTGTGAAACATTGTAACTATTATTTTTGGTATCCGACAAATTTCATAAGTCCTTCTGTGCTCATACTCTTGGGCCGCTCGATGGGTAGTCCGAACGCACGATCCCAGATGAGTGAGGGGAGGACTCCGAGTGCTCGCGAAACACCAAATAACACCGTGTAGTAATTCATTTCTGTCATTCCATAATACTGAAACAAGAAAAAAGAATGAATGAACGGACTTGCAAACCGTAAAAAAATGTTCATCCCATTCTTCAAACCATTGAAGAAAAAAACATGACCACAGACAACACTTTTCCATCAAATTTCAATTCATTTAACCCTATTCAGCCGAGGCTTTTAAGGGCGGTTCAGGCCTGGGGGGCCGAATCGCCCCCCCCCCCCCATAACTTTTCTAACGTTTCTTATTTTCTAATGAAACTCAGCACACTAATGCAACATGGTTCAAGGAACATTTGTGCAAAGTTTCGTGCAAATTGAGTTACGTGATTACGAGTTACGTAACAATGACGTCATAATTGCAAAACATCACTAAAATCACCGTCCGGACAATTTGGTGTTATTTTGAGGATAATACTCATATTCAGCATATCTAATTAACATATATGTGCTCTACGTTCAATAGCGTATGGATGCGAATCTATATATAGACTAAAGTAAAGGATTGTGGGATCGAAATGCGGACAAATTCAAATACAAAATTGCCATATTCTATTGTATTGCAAAGACTCCTAGGATCGATTTGCGGACATACACAACAGTGTGACGTAGTCGTATCGGAGCGCTATTTCCCTATCGATTGATATTCAATATAGTAACATTTAATAATTTTTCAAAAAATAAATTCTGACATTTTGGCCACCACTTGCCAATCTTTTGATCATCATCCATATTGACATAGTATTTTACAAAAAATTTTCATCAAAACTTTTGCAAATAAATTTCCCAAAAATTCACAAAATTTCAGGGCTAAAAGATTAGCATGTGAAAAATTATTAAAAAAAGTTTCCGAGGGGGGCGATTCTTCCCAACAATGGTTTTCATGTAAATAGTAAAAATTCCAAGTCAGTTAAAAAAATGGAGTTAAATTACTATCCAGGAAAAGTTCGCTCATAAGCGCCTAAAATTTGAGCATTTTCCCCCGATAAGATAACAATATAAAAAAATAGAATGTTTTATTCGAAAAATTTTGTTCAGGTTCTTTCGGGATTTTCAAATGGTAATTTAAACGAGAGAGAAATCTGGATCCGTTCTTTTGTCCGACAAAAATAAAAACTGTTGACCGTATTAATTCATGTGTGAACGTAGCCCAAGTACTTACTTGTAACAAAACACCAGAGTGTGCATCAACGTTAGGCCACGGGTTGGCAACTTTTCCCAAAGCAAGTAGTTCATCGGGTACAACTTCGTACAACTGGCCAACTACTTTAAACAAGGGATCGTCAGGTAAGAATTTTAAGGCGAATTCTCGTTGACATACGTATCGTGGATCCGTCTTACGAAGCACAGCATGGCCATATCCAGGAACAACCTATTAATATGAAATTTAATTAAAAACGTAACGTAAGTAAGTGAAAAAAAACTATATTACGCGAATAAAAGTTTTAGTAGGCTTTAGTTTCACGGTTTCAGCTGCATTATTTTCCGCTTAGTGTTTCGTCTCGTTTTGCCGCAACATAGGAAGACAACTCACCGAGGTCTTCAAAGTTTCATGAATGTATGCTCGCATTTGTTCTGTAGTCAGATCATAACCAACTTCTTTTACAAGTCCGTCTAACCACAACAAAACTTCCTATGAAATAAAAATTACAACTTTTTTAATAATTTAATTTGCAATTGGAATTTTTTGAGTTCCGCTTCGAATCATCCTTTTTTCTGAAACTAACTAAATCATTTTGAAATGCCCAATCTTTCTTTTCCTGCCATTGCTTTATATAAAGCTAGGATCTTTCGTTTTATCCTAGAAGATTTCGAATATCTATACTGTTACAAATTCCGATGAATCTTAACCTCACAATGAGACGTTGATCTGAAAAATATGCTAGAACTCCATTTTAACCTTAAAACGTGTTTTGTCTTGTCTTACAAATTTCACAATGGAAAAAGTGCAATTCAGAACTACAATTGTTTCAAAAAAGTTCAGAGAATACCGACACACCCTGCCAAAGGTTACAATGAGCAAAAGAAAACATAGCACACCAATACAGTGCAACTCAATCCGAAAAAGAAAATACGCATGTCGGGTTTTGGAAAAGGTTTGCAATAGAAACTTACCTGGTTTGCCAATCCGTGAAGTGGACCAGCCAAACCATTCATGCCAGCGCTGAGTGAAAGATATGGGTCAGACAGCGCACTTCCGACTAAGTGGGTGGTATGGGCGCTAACGTTACCGCCCTCGTGGTCACTATGAATGACCAAATAGAGACGCATGAGTTCAGTGAACTGTGGGTCATCGTATCCCAACATGGCGGCTAAGTTAGCTCCAAAATCCTTGTCCGGGTTGATTGGTGCGACTTTTCCGTCTCTATAGAGATTTCTGTATATACACGCGGCAATGACGGGTAATTTGGCGATCAGATCTAATGAATCTTCGTAGGCGTACTGAAAGAAAAATGTAAGTCACTTTCAGTAATGAGTGACTTAAATCCAAAACAACTTTGATGACGTAATTTGAGTTTTAAATGTTCAGTGTTTTTTAGATACGATACTTGGGATGCCCCTACTGATGGCAAAACGCCCGAAAGTGAATACTAGAACTAGAACTCGGTAGTCTATCTGATATACAACTCCGGGCTTTTTTTCCCTACATGTCCAAAACCGAGTATGTTAAAATCGTAAAATACGGAACATGCGCAGTAGTTACTGCTATCATAAAAAAAGAATCATCGTAACAATAGGTAAAAGAGCCAATCACTTTGCAATGTTTCGCACTATTAACCAATCAGTGTGGAATATTTATAACAATCGAGGTTCAACATTTAAAGTTTCAAGGCTTCTAAATTACTCACCATTGGATGTATCCCGATAGACCAAGTGTAGGGCAAAAAAGCGCGAAACGATTTATCGGATAGATTAAGAACTCAAAGGTCTAAAGTTCGATAATCCTAATGTTTTGGCAGTGAAATTTGCAATTCTCTGTTCATCCCATGAAATATTTCCAGGAGGGTAGTTCTAACATAAAAGTGAAAAGGATATCCTTGCCAAACACGAACAAATCTTATTCTAAAAGTTTCTTTTTGTCTAATTTTAAGAAAATAAAGATTCCTACACTAACAGTGTAGACAGACCTACCATCCAGTAGTCTTGTTTTGAAACGTTGTCAGCATATGCTTTGGCGAATTTGCTATCTTTATTGAGGGCAGCAATGGCTGTGGAAAATTGAGTCATTGGGTGAAGATCTTCCGGAAAGTTATTCAACATCATTGCAACATGCTGTGGTAACTCAGCACGTGATGCCCATTCTTTAGAAATCGAGTCAACCTACAAGGAAATCACGATTACTGAATACACAATTTCATTACCAAATTGGCCCTAGCGTTTGTTTCTCAATTATCCCATTTGGGGATTCTGAAACATTAAAATCACCCTCAGGGGACAAAAACTTCCATATTTGAATAAAATTCAATAAAAAATAAAGTACAATTAAGGTATTTTAGTTATTAAGGAAATATATATATTTTTAGAAAGGTTATTTTCATACATCAGCACATCAGCCCAATGTTTCGTATATACACCTCTCTTTCAAACCGATCTTTTCATAAGGATAGCTCTGCTCAAAGTCTACAGTAGGTATGCTTAGCATTTTATAGCTTTTTACCCTAAAAATATGCTTATTCTAGGTCAAATTATGCTTACATGCTTTTAAAGGGAACAGGATAAAAAAATAATTTCAGAATAGAACATTTCATGTCTTTTTCCCCTAAATTATGGATTTTCACGTCTTTTTCACTAGGTGAAATAGTCATCTTTAGAATTTATTAAAACGCTAGAACAAAAGATTTGGCATTTTGATAAATTCTTAGCTTTACAGTTAAGGGTTGTAATCATACTTAGCAAGAAGCCTAATTTTCTGAAATTTTACCCTGGTTTTGCTTTATAGCTATTATGCTTATAAAAAATCAGTGTTTACGAGGTTAATGCTAAATCGAATAAATACAGAAAAACCTGCAAGATTTTTTTGAATCTCTGAAGTACCATGAAATTATGGGGCAATATCTTTGACGTACCGGAAACAGGAAATAATGATTTTTACTCACCTGGGCTTTCGTTGGAATATCACCAGTGCATAAAAGCCAAAAAATACCTTCAGGCAATGGTTCCAAACCACCTTCTGCTTTTGGTAACAACTATAAATAGCAAAATATAAAGTAAAATTAGCAAAACTAATATTAAAAAATAAACATGAACGAAAAATTCATTCCATTATGTATGCAGCTACTCATAATTCTTTCAATTATTTCCATACCACCCAAATTTTCTGGCCTGTAGAAAAATGTGACAATATATTACCTCCTGGCATTCTGGAATGCTGTAGCCTCTAAATCGGATACCCTAAAAAAAAAATCATAGGGCTTGATCAAAACGAACACTGATAAAGATCTAAGTTTCCAATCAAACTATAAGAAATCAAATGATTTTGAAAATTGACTTTACGTGATATAAGCTCATACCTCAAACCAGCGCAAAGTTCCTTCATAGCTGTTATAAATATCTGATGCAGCATTAATTTTGACTAATAAATGAAAATTCTAGAACTCTGGGACTTGACTGAGTGACACCATAAAGTATTGTTGCAAAATGGTGTACGTACTGTGAATTGAATCTTAGTTATCCATGAACCAGCCACCCTAGTTTTACCTCCATTTTAAAACGGACATTTTGACTTACTTCCTCAGGATCCAATACAGATGTTTCTGTGACAAGTCCTTTGATACCTCTCATGCCACCGTACGCCTAGATAAAACAATAAAACAAATTTGTGTCCTAAGTTAATTCAACCACACTATATCAGACTAAACTGATCTTCAGAAACAAATATTAGTGGACGTAACAATTCAACTTCATTGGAAACGGTAAACTCGTGCAAGAATTCCGAAGCAATCAATTGAAAAATATCACATTCACCCTTTTTGTTAATTATTAACATCAGAAATGAAAACAGAAGATTTTAGCATGAAAAGTACTTCCCACAAGCTTTTTGTTGACTTCTGTTTCCTGGAAAAGCACAAGCTGTGTAGTTTGCTGTTTCGTTATCAATGGTGATCAACACAACTTCTCTTGACTAGGTTTATTTAACAAACACACAAAATATTGGGCCAACTAATGAATTGACTAGTAGTCAAACCTGATGCGAGAATCACAAACACAAAAAAAAAGAAAAATCTCGACTTTTTTCAATTTTACTGTCTCAAAAAGACTGTTTTGTCAGTGTATTACCAGTTTGAAAGAATATACTAGTTGCTAGTGTCACCTACCTATGTCTATGGTAGGTAAATTTATGACGTAGGGCCTGAACAATAAATTTTTATAGCGAATTGCTTTTAAGATTAAGTCTTTCTGTTTAGCTTGCAAAATATCTATTGAACTTGAAATTAACTTTGATGTATTTCTTTTGTGAAAGTTTTATTCCCAGCTAGTAACAATCGCCTAAGGGCATCCAAAAAATTTGTTATTTTGCTGATACCCGAACCTAGCTTCTAAGCTTCTGAGGGTTGGTCGGGAAATTTTTTTATTCATTTTACCTTCAGTAAGCATATTCCACAGGCGTCAGAAAGCTTTTCACATAGGGTCAGTTGGGTGACAGCAACCAAAAAAATTTTGTGGATGGACTAACATCGTATTTACTTTACCTACCATACATCATATACCATAAATTTACCTAGTACCTTAAACGTATTTAATTTTTAGAGTATTAAATTTTGCACCAAAATTGCAAAATTAAGTACTGTTGAATTATTTTGAGAGCTTTGAATCGTGAAAATAAGTATACCAGGGTGTCCACGCCTTTTTGGGAAAAAAGTTCCAGGACATTTCCGGGACAAAATAAAATAATTCCAGGACAACAGAACTAAATTAAACCATAGATAAGAGAGTTGTAAGCCTATGTATATGACAATGCCGTAGGAAGCATTTTGGTTTTGGGGGGCTAAATTATAGTGACACCGCAAGGGCCAACCATGGTTTGGTCCGAGGAGGCGATATTGGAAATTCACAGCTCTAGATTGCCTAAAAACGGATTAACGCGTATATTCAACAGTAGAAAATTACAGGATTAAAACAGACAAGAGGTTAGTTGAAGACGCCAGAATGAAATTCAAGGGCATTTTTGGAAATTTCCAGGACAAATTGTGATTTCCAGGACTAATTCCAGGACAGAAACAAATTCCAGAACATTTCCAGGATTTCAAGGACGCGTGGACACCCTGTATATGCAAAATATGTCAAAAGTCGCAAAATTCGAGAATTTCATTTTTTTTAATGCCTCCCAAAACTGGAGATAACATCTAGGAAACTTATTTGAGTTTAAGTTTATCTTTGATGTAATTTTTTGACAAGAAGTGGACATTAAAGTATAAATATTGTCTCAACTATTTCATATCAAGCCCTTTTTTGAAATACTGAAAATCTAAACTTTGCAAAATTAAGTACATGTGAAATAAGTCAGAAATACGAAATAGCAAAATTTAACACACGCTGAAGGTAATTTTATTTTGCATTTGAAGTTTACCATTCCAACTTTGATTTCTCAAATTTAAGTTGACACTGGAAAACGATCTATAAAGTAGATCTACAAAAAAGTAGTCTAAAAAGCATACCACATAAAACAAAGAGGAAAATGAATTATGAACTTTACCATTCCAACTGTGACTTCGCCGATTTTAGTGTCATTATGTTCTTTGCGAAAAGCAACTACTTCTTCTCTCTTTTCTTTAACCAATTGCTCCATACGAGAGAGCTGAAATTCAACATACAATAGAAATTAGTGGGAGAAAATAATACCTTATGTTTTCCCAAATTTGTGTCTGCTCCTGAAAACACTGATGTTGTATATTCAAAAAAGCAAAAATTTTCAAGCGAACAGTTAAAAAAACATAAAACAAAATCTTACAAGATCTGTTGACTGAGTTGACTGGCATCGGGCAGCTGACAACCGCAGTAGTTGTGGCACCTAAAATTATGAAGCAATATGAAAAAATATACTACTAAAAATCTTGAAAAAAATTAACTCTTTCGAACCCAGTGTTGCCATATGGCAACACATTCAAATCTGTAAAAATGAAATGATGCAAACCCTATAAAAGCTTTTCACTTGAAATTGTCAACAAAAATTCTTAACTAAGCCCTTCTAGTGGCCCACAAGTTTGCTTTTATATGAATGTTTCTAGAACATGAATGTTTCTAGAACAGTTATAACGATTTAAACAGTATTTAGTGTATGATTTACTATATAGTTACTGAATTGCAGGATTTATTTTCATGACTATATGGTCAATATGTACCACAGGGTGCAGTTATGTGGCCCACAAAATGTAGGTTTCAAAAATGGAAAAATTAAAGAAATGTGTCAGCCATTATAACCATGGCAACAAATTTCGAAAAACTTTTAGATCAAATTATTTCTTATACAATTTTAGGTAAAGTCACCAAATATCAGCACATAAGCTTTTGTTGTTTAAAAGTTATTTACTGGCCCAAATAGAGTTAATACTATATCATTATTTTGTGAAACCACAGGCAGCTCAAAGATTTGTAATTGATATTATCCATATGAACAGGAACCATATCAATATAGTATTGTGACTATAGTTTATCATACTGCTTTGATAAACTCATTTCTTTTTTAAAACTGCATTTTGGGCCAGATCCTGTAAGCCAGTTGTCTAGTTTGTATTTTAGACCGGTCATTTGATTGGTAATTTCAATTAATAGTTTTTATTGTTTTGATTGTTATTTTCATTGATTGCCCCCATTCTTTGAATTACGAATGACGATCATTCTTTAAAAAACGCCAAGGTTGACCCCTTTAAGCTCATGTAATTTTATAATTATACCTATCTCAGAAAAACTCTGTGGGATACTAGAAATTTATATTTTTGATTTTGAATGATCAGCAATATTTTTAACTAGGAGCATACACGCTGGACGAGTAATTAAACAAAATATTGACATAACCTGACACATCTCCTTCTTTGGGGTTAAAAGGCTCCGTAGCCTTATGCAATCGAGTAAATTTTTTACTGTTGTGTAACTAATAGATTTAACTTTAAAATGTTATGGATAATTATCTCTAATCAAAGATTTCATTTGTGATAGAGTGTTGAATGATTAAATTGTTGAATAGATAGTACAATTTTCACTTCTTTTCACATTATCCATAGTTTCTCCAGATATACTTGATTGGATTAAATAACCCATAGGGGCCATTCAATTATTAAGTTTGCATAAAATTGCCCCCTTTTAGACCCCCTCCCCCTTGTTCGCAGACGAAAAGTCGCCCTGCCAACTATTGCTTCTAAGATAACCCTCTTGCCAAGTCTTGTTGCAACAAACAGAATGCAATTACACAATCACAATCACGTACTTTGAAACACAATAAATTAGAAATTGTTATCCACAAGAATTAAACATCACTTTTCCGAAAGCACTTTCCTACTTACGAAGCTTAACACTTACATTACAACTATATAAATAAGTGGCTGAAATTTGAAAATATTTCCCCTCCCCCTTTTCGCTTTTGATTGCTTTTTCGGAAACCATGGCTCTTGTTTACAAAAAAGAGAGATTGTCTTGTACGTAATATTTTTCACTGGATACTAGCTCAAGAACCTTTTGGCACTGAAACTGTAAAATTTAGAAGTTACAATTCGAGACAAGTCCTAGGTGATGTTCCAGTTTGCTTGCTTATAGTTGCTATTGCCAAATTTGGCAATTGTTGACGCCTACCGTAGATGGGGGCGTATCTACAATTTTCTATTTGTTGACATTTGGAAGCTGGACTTTGTGGTGTGTCAATGTCGCCTCCTCAATGTCAAAGGCGCCCCATCTACGGTACTGACCCAACTGTGTGAGTAATCAAGGTTAAGTCAATAATGCTTGTGTGATATTGTAGATTACGTGCAGATAGACATTATTATTATGACTACACTATCAGAAAAAATCACCAGACTGTCTTGTGGTATATCAACATTCCATGCCACACCTAGCCTAGAAATCTAAGCCTAACACTTTCTCACCTATGATATACTGATTTGGGAGAAAGAGGTTTTTCCCGCTTTTTCCGGTGAATCCGTTTACGGTAAATTAAGAAGCAGCAGGCAAAAAAACCGATAGGTCTACCTGGCTTTTGCCACACCTGCATGTTATTTTTGTGTACTACTACTAAGGTATAGCTGTAATCAACTTTCCATCAAATTTTGAGGGAAATTCAAATTTTGTTTAGTCACCATACCACATTTTAGGAGGGTGATAGAGAAATGTGGTAGCTATTGAAAAAGATGTAAAGACAGTATGATGGTAAACCAAGATTTAAAATTAAGTGCCAGCAAAAAAGTAACATGCCACATAACGCTGACGAATACATCCATCGAAAAAAATGGAAAAGTGAAATACAAACCTTAAGGGTTTTTCCAATTAGTGTGGTTAGGTTTCTAGGCATTTTGAATAAGTGTGAACCTGCCAGCCAACAACTATATCTCCAAAGAGGTCGCGGTTTCCACCAGTATTTCGAAATGTGACAGCTCGCTGGTACAAACGGTTTACGTACGGCTTAGTTGCCAAGCTCTCCTACATTTAATTCGGAAATCTTACAACATCTTGGGCAGTTATCCAAAAAACCCTCAGCGGGTGAAATCAAAATGGACATTTTACAAATTGACGGTAGCGAACAAATATTTTTATGATATTTTTGCCCCATGTCTCATTATTCGGTCACAGCGATAAAACCAGCGCGAGGTTTAAAAAAGTAAACAAAATTTTATCGCGTCATTTTCTATCTCTCACAGCACAGTTTTAGTTTGCAGTTTGGCATTTGGCATTTGGTCATGTACGTTTGTAATTCAATACTTGTCTTCAGCTTGGTATTGTATAGTTCACCTGTTCACCAGAAGCTTGCATACTGAAGCTTAGTTTCTTTGAATTTTCAGATATTCAGCAATTCGTTTGAATAGGTTTTAAAAGGAACTGTTAGACAAAATTTTGACGTGTGTTGTGTGTGAATGTTATTTCTTCAAGAATTCACAGGCATCAGAGCATAGTGGAAGATCCAAGAAGATTTAACTGAAGGCAACAGTCCAATGCTTCCACAAGATCTGTTTCAAATGTTAATATTTTTTTAATTCCAAATTTAAGTTCAGGTTTTAGTTGAGGTTTTAATGCAACAGAAAATATAATTGCCACACGTCACACAAACATTATTATTCAATATATACTTCCATTGAAAAGAACACATTTTGTAAAGAAGAAATTTTGAGGTTCAGAAAATCTTGATCTAGATCTTAAACTTGATGAACTTGCTGTTCACTGATGCTTTCAAAAAATGGCTATGCTCGGAATGAATTGTGGGGTAGTATTTTAGTAATAAACTTCAAATCATATCACAATTCATTGACAAAAAAATCTGATAGATAAAAAGAGGGAATATAAAGGAAAAAAATTAGTTAAGGTCTTTTTGTAGTGTTTCAAATTTAAAAGAAATTGTAAAAAAGACGACAGAAAAAAGCTTTTTGCCCATATAACTTTTGACATGCTCAGCTGGAGATTATAAAACTCAGAAAATGTAAGGAAGGTTTCTTAAAACTACTTTTATTTCATTTCCAACTGTACACTTCATGAGAAAAAGAAGACTTTTTTTCACAAAATTGCACCGAAAATGGAAATTTTTCAAAAGCACAAAATGAGTAAAAATGAATGCCTTAAAATGTCCATGCAGTATATACCCAAATTCAACTAAAATTCAAATTTTTATAGCAATCATAATTATGTCATAATACTATAAGCGTGCGCATATTGAATATAATTTTGAGAATTTGGATTTGAGAACAGCACTGATGGCCTGGACGATAGGGCAGTTGGTATGAAATTCAAGGCACTTGAATGGTGTGCTTCGCATATAATAAATTCATTCTGCTTGTGTTTCTTGGCTCTTGGCTACTTTACCTGCAGAATAGCATACGGCACTAATACTACTGTGACATAAGAGAAAATAAAATTTTCAGTACAAGATTTACCTATTTTCAACCTGCCACATGTCTAACTCTAGTTTACAAGCTGCAATTTTAAGCTATAAGAAGAAGGGTAATGGTTTATTCTGTTAATAAATGATTAGATAAGGGCTTGAAGAATTGCATGCACACAGGCCCGTGGCTACGTGGTCTGGGGGTGCAACACCCCCTGGAAAAAATTTTGTCGGCAAATCCTACTTATTTTGTACTTTGTCGGCAAATTTTTACGGGTCTACGTAGACCGCGCCTTCAAAACTTAGATTTTGTGTTAGAAATTTGAGTTTTATCAACACTAATTTGGTCGGGAATGCGTTTTAAGCCAATCTAGAGGGATCAAAGTTCAAAATTTTCTCTGGCGCGTCGGACCCAACCATGGTGGGTCCTCCTACGTCACAAAACAAACAAACTTCTTTGCCGAGTATGCTGGTAAAAGTATAGCTCACACTGTCGGAAAATTGTCAATATTTTGTCGGCAAATTTGACAATTACACCCCCCCCTGGAAAAATGTCTCGCCACGGCCCTGCATGCACACCCTATTCAGTGTACAATTTGCGCCCAGAAAAAAATTGTATGCAAATTTTTTTTTCCAAACTTTGAGATGTCTTTATAATGTTCTTCATAAAAAAGAATTCGAACTGAATCCACGCATTAGGAATTTTATTTTAAAAAAACATGAAAACAGCGGCATGTGCATCGTTCACGTGAATGTAGTTTTGCTTACACAAAATATTGTGCACATAAATTTGCAATTATGTAAGCCCTAAATTGTCATTAATGTTTAAAAATGTGAGTTGATTCGTAACTTCTCACTTTTAAACTCTCTCAATTTGCATAAGTACAGCAACTTGGGTGAGTGATTTGCTTACAGTTTTTTTAGACATTTTTGACTGATTTTTCTAAACTGCCAAACTCTGAATTCAAACCAACTTGTAATGTATATGTAGTCTTTGTTCACTTACTATTGTCAAATTATGGGAGCTTCTGGTTTCTGGACCTTACTGGTTGAATGCAGCAAGTTACTGCCAACAGTTGTAAAGTCCAAGTTGGTTTAGACTGTGCATGGTGTCCTTCCCCCTAAGAGAAGAAGGAGGGGAAGGGGCATTTTTTTGGATTTTTTTTGTATATGAGGACTGGAATTTTATTGTGTTATAAGGAGGGGGCAAAAGTGGGGGACAACCTCCTATCAGCTATAAAAATAGGGGGATTCCTGTATTTTGGTGCCACTTCTTAGTATCATGCTGCATCATCTTAATTGAAAGAATATTGTTGTCAACATCAATGAAATAGCAATGAGATGACCAAATTTACTGGTACTACAAAACAAATGACTGTCATCTTTTAAAGCTGAAGAAGTATTTATATCATATGTTATATCATATGGAAGAATACAGGAAGATATCAGCTAAAATCTACATTTGAAAAACAAACTTAAAGATTTTTGTCCATGCAGAAATAACCAAACAGAAAGAATCAAAACAATGTAATGTTATAGTTACAAATATTGAAGAGAGAGACAGTCCCATTCATGACCTTGAAAATGATGAAAATTGAGACAACTGCCAACAGTTGAAGCAGTAATTTTAATCACATAGTAAAGAATATCCTTAGGGAGCCTAATTTAAATGTCAAAACATATTGACCAATGACAAGGCCTGCAAAATAGTTGTTACACTAGCAAACAAGTATCAAAAACAAAAGCTCAATTTCAGCTTGCAAATGATGCTCATGAATTCAAAGGATGGGAGAAGGTGTACATTAACATAGACCTGATGAAATCAGAACAGGAATGAGAATATAAACTGAGACAAGAATTAAAGAAGAGAAAACAAGATGATGAAAAAAACTTGAAAATCCTAATGGGAAAAGTAGTATCCATACAACCCCAGCTCCACCGCCCTTCCAACAATAAATAAAATTACAAGTTGTTGTGTTGATATTTCTGTAAATAGTACAAATAAAAATGAAAAACTGAAGAAGAAAAAATTACATGTCTGCTTTTAAATGCCCAATGTATTTTACACAAAATAGATGAATTTAATTCTTTTTAGAAATGGTGTAACATAAATTTGTACATAATAGACTCCCTTTTACCTTTGTTTTGAAAATGTTTATATGTAATTTTTACTGATTCACTATATTATCATTTTAACATAGCACTGATGATGGTTAATACCGAATAGCTTTTGCTAATAAATTTAAAATAAAATAATTTTTTGTCTATTTCATTTTATTGACAGATGAATTTAGCAGTTTGGTATATGAAAGGAATGCTGACTTAGTTCTAACAACAGAATCATGGATAAATTAGAACATTTTATCAGCAGAACTTCAGATTGATGGTTATGAAACATTTCGAAATGACCGTAAAGACAGGGTTGGTGGAGGATGTCTAATTTATGTAAAAAGATCCACTAAATGCATTTATAGATGAAGAATTAATAACAAGCACACCTCTCACTGAATGGGTCTGGTTTGATATGAGAACCTATAAAAATTGTACCAACATAAGTAGGTGTGTGTTACAATATACTCCAGCTCAAACACCAGGCCAAGAAGAGGCACTATTGAATCTCATAAGAAGGGTATGCAACAGGAACTAAAAGGACTCTTAATTTGTGGAGACTTTAAGTACTCAACAATAAACTGGATTAAGTCATATCGTAATGTTAGAGACCAACCCTTCCTCGACCTTGTGACTTTTTTCTACATCAACGTGTAGACAAACCCATCAGAAATCAGAATACACTAGACTTGATAATTTTATCAAACCATACCGAAACGATTCAAGAAGTCCATATTGCCAAATCCTTCTCACCCAGTGATTACAACATTGTCACAGATGATTATTACAATTTTAGAAATGGATAATAAAAAGAAATGAGAAAGTATTTAAAGACATATGATTGGTATTTAGAAGGAAAATATAGGAAATCATTAGAACAAAATTGGAACTTACTATCAACCAGTATGTTCCAATTGAAACTAGAAGTAAAAGGGACAAGCTTCTATGGTGAAATCGATTATAACTCAAAAAAAAATACTGTGTTGCAAGACTACCAACAAGACTACCTACAACATAAACATAAAACAACAATACCATGAAGAAGCTATGAAAACAACAAGAAGCAAAATTCAAACAGCTAAAAGGAAACTTGAAAAAAAGATTGCCTAAAACATCAAAAATGATCCAAAAGCAAAGTACATCAGAAGCAAACTGGCAACAAAACATCTATTTACCAACAAATATCAGACTGCCGAAATTTTTAACCAGGATTTCTCTTCAGTATTTACACAAGAAAACTTTTACCAACAGACAGTGTCTTCTTGTTTCAAGAAGATTTGAACAGCTTATTCCAGTGGGCTGAAGAGTGGTGCATGATATAAATCCAGATAAATGTGTTTTTCTGCACGAGGGGGTGAGAAACCAATTGAACCATTACTCAATAAATGGTCATGAAATAAAATCAACGCATATTGTAAAAGACTTAGGAGTACATATATGTGACAACCTTAAAGTTGAATCTCAATGCAACATTGCAGTGAAAAGCCAACGAGGCTCTTGGGATTGTCTTCTGAAGCTTCATATATATGGAAAAAGATGTGTTGCTCAGACTATATAATTAAGTCTTTGGTTATTGGAGTCATTGGAGACCTCATCTGCAAAAAGACATTGACATCCTTGAAAAATCCCAAAGAAGATTCACACGTATTATACAGGGAATCAGTAGTCTCAGTTATGAAGATCAGCTTCAAACTTGTAGATTGATCTCAATGGAGGAGATGAGACGTTTATGAGCTGACCTAACTGATAAATGGCTTTGAAAACCTAAACTTCAGAGATTCTTTTGAAATATTAGATGGAATTACAAGAGGACTTTCAAAGAAACTGATTAAAAAAATACCAGACTCGATATAAAAAAGTACGGTTTTGCAAACCGAATTGTAGATGAATGGAATGTTTTACTGGAGAATGTGAGTGTAGGATCAATTAACAGCTTCAAGAAGAAGCCTTATTTTGGTTTATTTTTAGTTTCGAAACTTGAAAATCAAATTATATAAGAAAGTGTCATTTCATAACCGAAAGCGTTTAAGGGTTTTTTGCGGTTGAATGCCTGGTGAAATGGCAGCCATAGGCTCAGCTTTAAGTATGATGGCAAGGAAATTTTTATACTAGCACTTTGTAAGATTGGTGTAGATCTTTATATAAGGGTATCTTAAGGTCTCATTGGGCGTAAAATAGCATATAATCATGCAGAGATGAACATTCTTAATATAGATTGGTGTGTTACCTGGTTGTTTATTGATTGATGTCGTAAGTATTAACTAACAGGTTTTTAAAATGGTGTTCAAGGTTTGTTGCTACTGTTGAAAGTTTGGTGAGTCATGGTTCACAACAAGAAAATGCCTTTATGTATTTATAGGATACATATTTTATTATATATTTTAGTTATTTATAGAAATAGGGCGGAAGAATTCAGTCTTTTAAACCTTCTTTTATAGACAACTATTGAAAGTACTGACGAAAAATGTAACAATTTATCGGAGTTGATAAAATGAACCAATCATGTGTTGGAGTATTACCCTCCCAAAATCTTGTTGAAATCAAAAGAAAAAGAAAAATCCAATACAGAAAAACAAAGGTGGGTACTACATTATTTGTAATTTCTAATGTACTGTATACGTGAAAATTTTTGAATTTCTCCTTATTTTACATGACCTGCATAATTCATGATAACTACAAAGTTTGAAAGCGTCTCAAAGGTGTGCCAAGGTTGGGTGGGGGGGGGGGGGGTCAAATGAAATGGCTTGAGAATGTCAGGTCCAGAAGGATGACACAATATATATTATGTTATGCTAATAGCTTCTTCTATCAGTATGTTCCTTTATTTTTGATTGCTCATTCTTGAGGTAGAAATTTCAAAAAGGATATTTCCTCCCTGCATTATTTGCAGTCAAAGTTAGGACAAATTAGAGGTTCCCATATCAACTTATATCAACTTACATACATCATTAATCTAAGACCTAGTGTAATGTGTGGTTTGATCAGCATTGCTTCAAATAAATCTGTCAAATACAAAAAGGAGGTGTTGTACTTTTCTTGCTTTAGACGTTAGAAAAAAAGATTTCTCCTCAAAATTTTGACCGCAATAATGGATAATGGGGGATTGGATTTAATAAGTATTGGGAATATCATGATAGTGAGGTCAGTTGGTGACAAAAAAGGTTGTTTTGGTGCTATTTCAGTTAAAGCATGAAAATTGGTACTTTTGTTTTTTCCATTCTCAAAACTACTTCCAACGTGTATTTTACAGATCAGAAAAATTAGCCTAGAAAAAAATATTTATGTAATAAAAACCTATCATACCATATGGAAAGCTAGTCTATCAGATATACCGCTCCGGGAATTTTGCCAAAGTCCAAAACCCAGTAAGTTAAAATCGCAAAATGCGGAGCATGCGCAGTAACTATTTCTACCATAACAATAGTATCACCAAAACAACATGTCGCTTTGTTACGCGCACTATTAACCAATCAGCGTATCTATTTTTAACAATCGATGTTTAATGTTTATAGTTTCCAGACCCCTAACTTACTCGGTTTTGGAAGTTAGCCGATAGACCAAAAGTAGGGCAAAAAAGCCCGGAACGGTTTATCGGACAGACTAATGGAAAGCTTGCCCATGGGTGATAAAGAAAAACATTAGAACATAGAGCTGAAAATGAATTGGTAATGAGTTTTACAGACCAAGAAACGTAGCATAAGGATAAATTTTGTTCTGATAAAAACGTATCAAATTATATTTCAATCGAAAGCTTTCTCGACATCGATCAAATAAAAAATTTTCTGAAAGGATGAAAGTGAACTGGAAGGAGTTATTTGTCATTTTGTGTATTTAAGGGACCAGAAAAAATACAACATTCAAAAAAAAAAATTTAATCCATTATTTTACATATCAATGGATAGCTTATTTAGCATTGACCAGAAATAACACATGAGGCTAAATTTGTACTGGTAACGAGTTGCATTTTATTTTACAGACTAGGACAGGTGGAAAAAAATAACACGCTACTTCTTAAAAAACTCCTTAATAGATATGTTCTAATTTGCCTAAATCTCAATAAAAACTTCTTAATTTCTATTTTGGGGGTTTAAAGTTGCACTAGCATAGTACTTGCTTTAATAAGGCAACTGCTTTCTTTATAAGACGTGTTTATTTTGTTGAAGACTTTAATAGTGCATCCATTTATTGTTTTAGAGCATATTATAGATTTCGATTCTGCTATTATAATTCGAGTACCAGTAAACAAACCTTTAATAAAATACACTATTGAATTCCTTAATATTTCTAAGAATATGTGTGTTTGGCCTTTGTCACATTTTTGTCCTCGTGTGATGATTCTATTAGTAAGCTCCTTATTGGCAACTAGACCATGGATTGGGCATTTAACTGAAAATAAAAGACCATTTTGTGATTAATTGAATGTATGACCCATGGCCGTCCGTTAGATAAGGGGGTCATGGCTTCCTCACTTTTACTACCAATGAAACTTGGTCCCTTTTAGACTTTGTGACAAAGGCTTTTTGGTCATTACAATGTTTTTCTCGAATACTGTACTCCAAATTTCTAAGTGTATGATTAGTTATTGTAGTAGTGGTCAAGTTGTTAGAGTGCCAGCTTCATAATCACATGGTTCCCGGTTTGAGCCGAAGTCACGTCTCTGGTAGTATTGACGCCAAGCTAAGTTTAGTTGAAGTGAGCTTGAATTTCGTGTTCACGTTTCACAAATGATGCTGGTTAGATAGGGGGTTAGTCAGACTAATAGTTAGTGTCCCATACACCTCAAGTGCCAATTTGAGACCACCCGTTCTTTTAGTACCAAAGTCGCTTATTTTCGTTTGAATTAAATAAGCACATTTTTGTCTTGATTCTTCGTTCTTCAAACTCGGTTAAGAGACTTTACTTTGAAAACTTTAGGTGGTCGCAATTTGAAACATGATCATCCTCTGGAATAAGGGGAAAAAGTATGCCTTTTTTGGCTTTGACCCTGGCTTTGAGAGATGAAATTCAAATGTTAAAAAGAAAGAAACAATAAGGGTCATAATGACAATGTAGGAAATTCTTGACTGACATGTGATTGAGAATAAGGTCCCACACTCAAAATCGTTATGTAAAACGGACAGCTGTGATCTTATATTTTTTCTATTCTAGGGTCGATTGGCAGTTAGGTCTAGTGGCATTCTAGATAAAAGCATTTACAAGCTCAATAAAAGCCATATTAATGAAAGTAAAGGTAAGCGTTTATTGGTGGAAATTTATATGTTCAACGTGAATTATGTGCACTTTGAAATGTAAGTGGATCATCTGAAAAGATAAAACTAATGCTTTTGAGGTCTGCACTGCTTAAAATGAAATTAAGTGAATGCGAAAATGCGTAAACGTTTTCAGTGAAAGACTTGGATCACAAATCGGTAGCTCGGTGATATTGAAAGAGCTGTATTGGGATCAGTCTAAATCGTTTTGTTTTACATTTTTTACATTTTGTTTTACATTTTTCATTAATTACAGGAAATAATGACCTGTGTTTTTCATTTTCTTATATACATGACACCTTCATAATTACCATTGATTG